>LBNU01038956.1:0-11183 GCA_014162995.1 Artemisia annua
TTTGAATAAGTTTGTGATGAAATTCTTTGTTCTTTGAGGGTCTTTTTATAGGCATAAACGGTTTGAATGGTGAAAGTACTGCTCAACGGTCAAAAAGAGAGTACTGCTTACTGACGTGGCAAATGCTGTCTTTTTCAAACGGTCAAAAAGATATGGTAAATATTCTTTAAATATTATGAACGGGATAAAGGGTATAAAACAACAGTTTTTGAGTTATTTTTGGGATACTATTTTATCAAATCTTACCCATAAATACTTACCCTACTTTATTTTTCTCTTTCGTATATCTTTTTACCATAATCTTCCACATTCACTCGCCGTTTTTACCAATCACCTTTATACAAACATTCTTCAATGGCTCGAAGAACATGTAATCGTCACAATATGGTAGCAAATTTGGACAAGACTGATCTTAATGTTGATTTTCATGACATTATTGATTTTCTTGCTGGGTCATCAATCAATTATGCTGTTTTGGTTAATCCTGATGTGATTGGACCTTGGATTCAAGAATTTTGGGGTACTGCTGATGCTGGTTGTGAAAATTTGGATACATGGTTCATTACTGCTACAGTTGTTGGGCGTAAGATTCGAATCTCAGAGGCACAAATAAGAGCAGACCTTCAGTTTAATGATGAGGAATGTACTGTATGTTTTGCTAAACAAGTTATTTGGGATACACTTAGGGATCTTGGTTATGAGGGTTCAGTTAGAAAATAAACTTTTGAAAAACCCCTCTTTAGTCCTCAATGGAAGTACTTAATTCATGTACTTCTTCATTGCCTAAGCAACAAAACTACTGCTTGGAATGAATTCCCTAAGACTATAGCCTCAGCATTGGTGGGTTTAGCAACTAATCAGCCATTCAACTTCTCTTGGATGATCTTAAATGGGATGCTCAACCACATCAACAAAAAGAAACCATTTTTTATGTATCCTAGATTCATACAAGTCTTTCTGGATAAACAGCTTAAAGGTATTCCTAAGCCACAAGACTTCTTACCTGTTATTAAGCTTCAAGACAAGGTGTTTACCTTTATGGCCAACAAGAGTTCAGATTTTTCTGGTCATATTACACCTCTTACTGCATATATGTTGGAAGTAGCACAGACTGTTAGGGATGCTGCTCAGGAAGATTCAGAAGCAGATTCAGAAGATGCCTCTGAACATGAAGACTCTGCTCCTACTCCATCTCAAAGATCTGAAAGGTCTCTTTCTCATGAAGAAGATGTTTTACAGCATTCTTCTCCTTCACCAGTTAAAGCAGTCTCCCAAAAGACTGCTTCCAGAGAAAAGACTGCTTCCAGAGAAAAGACTGCTTCCAGAGAAAAGACTGCCTCTGCAGAAAAGCCTGTTTCTCTGCAAGGTACTGCTCTCAGTGACACAGATCATGGTGTTAGTCAACCATTTAATCCCAATGATTATACTTCCACAGATGGGTTTCAAACATCTGGAGGAGATGAGGGAATGATGGCTGGTAATGATACACCTATTGAAGATGAAGTTATGGATAATTATGCTTTGACAAGAGAGTTGAAGAGACTTAAAAAGGCTTATGATAATCAAGCTAACGTTTTAGCCACTCTTCAAAAGAAGTACAAGAATTTGAAGAAATTGGTTAAGTCTATTCTTCAACATCCTTCAAAAGGTCTTCAGAAGGATAAGTCAAAGAAGAGGAAATTAAGAAAACAATCTTCATTCACATTGGGGAGGAATAAAAATAATGTGAATTTGAATGAAGATGTTGTTGATAAAAAGACTGTGGATGAAAAGACTGCTTTTCAAAGTGCTGATGATCAAGATGCTGCTTTGAATATTCCACAGACACCACTTGAAGAACACATTTCTCATCAAGATGCTGACACTCAAGTCAGAAGTGGTGATAAAGAAGTATTGGATTTGGAAGGTACTGGTGTTGATATTATTCAAGATACTGCCCAAGGTACTATGAGGCAATTTCAGATTACACCAAGGACTTTGGACTTTGAAGAAGATGTGGGTCCTTCCAATCCAGTCCAAGAAGAAGATATGATCCAGTCTAATAGTGATGATAATACTATTGCTGAGATCATGCTGAATATGTCAAAACCTAGAGGTATTGCTATTCCTGGAGTTGAACAATCTCAAGATCTGCAACTTTCTCCTAAACCTATTCAGGAGATTGATCCAAAAGATAAAGGAAAAGGAATTCTAGTGGAATCAGAAAAGAAAAAGAAAAAGAAGTCCTTTACCATAGAGCAGATCAGAGCTTATCAAGAAGCTCAAGGTGATATTGCAGCTAAAAAGCTTCAAGCAGAACTTGATGCTGAGTATGAAAAGGAAAGACAAGAAGCTGCTGTTCAAACAAAGTTCAAGAAATCAATGACTAAGGCTCAAGAACGAAATTTCTTTATGGACTACTTGAAAGGAAGAGGATACAAGGGTTTGACAAGGTTGAATCATTCTCAGATGAAGAAATTATATGATGATGTCAGAACAGAATACCAAAGACAAGTAGATGGTATTGTTGGTTATGACACTGAAGAAGGAAGGAAGCTGATGAATGAAAGTAACAAAAGAAAGAGAACAACAATCAAGTCACAGTCATCAAAGAAGTCTAAGCCTACTATAGAGCTAAGAACAAGTACTGTTGATGAACTGAGGAATTATCTAAGACCTATGGATTTTGAACTTCCCAAGAGTGATGTTCAGACAAAATCCAAGATATCTGACTTAGAAGTTGTTGAATCTAAAAAGGATGGTGATTATTTTGTTTTCCACAGAGAAGATGAAAGCTTCAGAGCATTCAATCTGCTGGTAGATATATTGCACCTGGTGGAAAGAGAAGATTTGTATGATTTATATCAACAAATTCAAGCTTACTTTGAAGAAAATCCACTCAAAGGAATTGGTGTAGTATTGCTGGGAGATTTGACTACTATGTGGGATACAGATGAAACTAGCACTGATGACATTTGGAAGAATCAAGAAGAATGGGAAATTCATAGCTGGAGATTCTTTGCAAGTGCTGGTGTTCATGCCTTAGAGCTAGAAGATGGTACAATGATCTACATGTTGGCAGACAAAAGATATCCTCTCATAAGAGATTTGATGCTGAGAATGCTGGATCATGGTATGGAAGTTGAAGAAGAAGATGACATGGCTCTAATGGTGATCAATTTGTTCATCAATTGGACAATTTTGAAGGATGATGATTAAAATACTGGTATGATTTTAATTGTATAAAATATTTTGAATAAAACAAGTACTTTATTCAAAGTACTGCTGATCAAACAGTACTTTTCCAAAGTACTGCTTGCAGCTAAAACCAGTAAAAGTTTTTGAAATAAAAGTTTTTGTCTTGTGCAAAATTTCTTTTTGAAGCACAAATAAATACAGCAACAAATTGTTTTTGAGGAAAACATGGTGTTAGTACTTGTACTACACAACAAATGGTATTCAACTCACCATGTTTCACAGACAAGAAAGAGTTTGATTCATCATGAGGGTACGGCTCTGATGTGACAATCAAATCCGTTTTTAGTTGACAATTTACTAAAAATTGTATGGTTTCAACTCACCATATCTGAAATAAGTGAAGAGTTGACTAGCCCACAAGAAAAATGGCTTGTGGTAAAGGCTGTGGAAAATCCATTTATATGGTAATTAGTTCACCATGGTTAAGATCTAAGAACTAACTAGTCCATAAGCAAACGGCTTTTGGTAAAGACTACTCAAATCCGTTGATAGCTGATGATTTGCTAAAAATCATATGGTTATCAATGTACCATGGTTTACTTAACCTAAACATTGGCTACTCCAGAGTTAATGGCTTTGGTAAAGAGACATCAAAATCCATTAATTTTCAATGATTCACCTCTCACAGGAGTTAACACACCTGGAAGTGATGAGAATAGTATGAAACTGAATATGATTTGATGTATCTAATGTTGCTGAGTAGCTGAGAAGAAGAGTTTAAGTTGCTGTAAAGATAAAAGTTTGTTGCTGATAAAGATTGCAAGTACTTTATGCTGATGATGACAAAACAACGAGTGTATTTTTCAAAGAAGACAATCTTTCCATGAAGATAAAGCTTACACAAAGAAAACTTGAAATCAAACAAGTAGAATTCAAGTTAGGGGAGGATTGTTGGGGTATAAAAGATCAAAGTACTGCTGGATATCAAAGTGCTGCTCTTCAGAGTACTGCTGAAGTATTAAAGTCAAAGTACTGCTAGTGATCAAAGTACTGCTCGTTGATAAGTCAAAGTACTGCTTGAAGATAAAGACTGAATATATTATTAGAATTAGAATATTATGTAATCTAGAATATTCTATAGTTAGAGATTGTATACTTGTCGTTCAAGTTATGTAAACCGACTAGGGTTTTCCTTGTGCCTATAAAAGGATCCCTAGGTTGGCATTAGAGATAAGAGTTTTACGAATACGATTTAGAGATAAGTTAGAGTTGTAATAGTCTGCATTCTACAAGCAGATTTAAGGTGTTAATATAATCAAAGTTTGGTTAATTCTTCTTAGCTTTGTTAAGTAATTCCGCATACTTAATAGAGTAATTCAATGTTTCATTGTTAGTAGATTAGGATTTATCCAAAGCTACTAAACCCTTAACAAGCTATATAATAGTTTGGTCAGAGTATAACGATCCAACAATCTTGTATAAGGTCTCGGGTAGGTGAAGGTTTTTGTTTTGATTCGGACGTTTTTAGGTTTTGGTTTCGGTCTTGAACGAATTAAAGAGAGAAAATAACACGAATGTTATATTTCTTATCTTTTATATTCGAATATTTATGAAGCTCAGATGCATTTTCAAAAATGCATCGATGATGATGTCCTCTTTTGTTTATATGACCTTCGAGGTCTGATATGATTTCCTCTTTTGCATCCACATGATATATAAATAAGGCATCTTTTTTGGTTTTTCTCAAAGTTGAACCAACGTCACCAAATACTCAAATCGATGACCGAATATCTTTTTGGTCTTTTTTTTTGGTTCAAACTGGACTTCTACATAGGGCCTCAATAACTGTTGTTGAAAAAAAAAAGCATAGCCACGAACACACATGATGCATTTCTCTAAATTTTGATGTATATAAATGGTATGTGTTGTTGTGGCCGCTGAATATGATGCCGACGTTGGTTTGGTTGTGTGGTGTGGCGTGATAACCCAAATGAATTTGATTGTTATTTATAGACGCTCGGTGATGAAATTAATGTTGGAGACCTTTGTTATTCATCTTCTTGAAAACACTTGATATTCATCTTCCTCACCTTCAATTCGTGAGATGGTTGGCTTGCCTACATAGGTTACATTCAATTTGTGAGATGGTTCGTGTTCTTGTTGCCTGCATAATTCACTTTTAATTTCGTGAGCCATTATTATGGCCACTTACATTTATAACACTACTTAAGCTTTTATTATATAAGATAATTGAATATACAAAATTATGCATATACGAACAAGTCATGTTAACCCTCTTTATGAATCTAAGTAACCATATTCAGAAAAGTATTTTTTTTCACAATATGTGTTCAATAACGACTCATGTTTTTTCTTTTTATAAGTTTAACATATGCATACACAGGTTTGAAATTTATAAATACGGCTAAAATTATTATTAACGGAATATAAATATTAAAATTTTATATAAGCACGGGTAACTTTGATATGAAAAAAATATACGAGATTGTACTTATTACAACGACTCATAGATTTCCTATTTAAAGTTTAAATAAGGATATCTGGAAAAATATCCTCAACCCTCTCTAAAAAATATCCTTAACCCTCTCTCTAAAAAATCAATCACACACCAAACCCTAGATCTGCCGCCGCCACCATCGTCTCTCCGGCCGTCGGCTTAGGCCGGCGGTCCAGAGAGACACTCTCCGATCCCTCTTCTTTGTAGATATTTTACTAATTCGTTTTAGTTTTTGATTAATTAAGGTTTTATAGATCGTTCTTTTGGCCATTTTTTCGTATCATTTTCTCTAGGTTCATTGGGGTTATGGGTTGTTTTTGGTTCGGTAGTGTGGTTCAGATCGGGAGGTTAAGACGGTGAGGTTATGTGATGGTGAGGTCGTGGAGATGGTGATGTCGTGGGTTTAGTGAGGCTAAGGAGATGGTGAGGTCATGTGATGGTTAGATTGTGGTGTTAGTGAGGCTGATGAAATGGTGGCATCATGTGATGGTTAGATCCTGGTGTTAGTGAGGCCGAGGAGATGGTGAGGTCGTGGTGTTAGTGAGGCTAGGAGATGGTGTTAGGAATATAAATATTCATATAAAAGACTCGGTCACCCCGAGTATCTAATAGAATTAAGTTAGCTCGTAGTCGTTACTATCTTTAGTTAGTATTAGTTTAGTTTACGTAACATCGTGGAAGAAGGACGGGTCTTTACCCAATGTATACCCGATCCACAGCCCGAGTGTGGGCGTTTAGTTTCTTGTATAAATACCCCTCTCCCACCAAGGGAGAGGGTTGGACCTTTTCATTCAACTAATCAAATCTCTTTCACTTTCTCTCTCTAAAAGGCTCCCATTCTTCTACTTTCTCTCTCTAGTATTTTCTTACATATTTAGAACCATAAACACATATTCCATATGCATTTAAACATTATGAGTTAGTTACAATTGGTATCAAGAGCCTAGGTTTCATCTTAGGGACTAGGTTAGCTCGGATTTCTAGTTTGGGAGTGTGTGTTTAGTTTTTTTTTGTTCGAATATTGTTTTTGGTTCTTACGTTTTTTTTTGGGTTCAAATAGTTCTTGGCTCAAGATCGTGGGTTTAGGTGTTTGTTAAGTGTACTTTCGTGATTAGTAGTGTTGTTGGTGCTTAAGGTTGTAGCTTCATAGATTGTTTCAATCTTTTAGGTTGGATCGAAAGTTTTCTTTGGGTTCTTGGGTTCGAAAGTTTGCTCAAAAAAATTATTAGTTTGGGTTTGTTTAGTGGTTGGTAGTGTTTATTGATTGTACTTTCGTGATTAGTAGTGTTGTTTGTGCTTAAGTTTATGGTTTCATAACTCGTTTCAATCATTTTGTGGTGTTTTTAGTCAATTCGTGTGGTATTTTGTTCTAGTGTTCTTGGTGGAGAGTTGATATAAACATATATATTTTATTGTTAGTTGGAAGTGAAATGAATGTGAGTTGATGTGTATTGGATAAGGTGTTTTGGATCTTTTCTCCTTTTAGTTATAGGACAAACTACATGATGGTGACACCCTTGGACTTGTCTATGGTGAGTTGGTAAACTGTGATAGTGACACTTTTGTTTGATTTGAATGTGAGTTGACGCAGTGTGAGTTGATCTTAACTGGATGTGAGTTGAGGTGAATGTGATTTGAATATTCACTACGAGTTGACCTAGTGTGAGTTGATCCTAACTGGATGTGAGTTGAGGTGAATGTGATTTGAATATTCACTGCTAGTTGACTTAGTGTGATTTGTTATTAACTGAATGCGAGTTGAGGCTAAAGTGATTTGATCATTCACTGTGATTTGACCACCTTGATGCGAGTTGACTTCACTGCTAGTTGTCATGGATGTGATTTGTTGTTCAATGTGATTTGATCGGTTGAATGTGATTTGATTCTTCTAGTGTCAGTTGATTTGAATGTGATTTGAGTTAACTGCGAGTTGAATAGTCTTAGTGATTTGAGAATTACTACAACTTGAGTTGTCACTAGTCGTCTAATCACAATCTGACATTGCAAGTTGAACCTTGTAATTTGACTAATTGTGAATTTGACCTGGTGTGATTTGACTCGTTGCAACCTAATTCAAAAATTACTTACTGTACCTTGCAAAAGATTAACCCCTCACATCATATCAATTAGACACTCTGATTAGTTTCTCTTGTTGATTTAGTAAATCCCGAGAAAGATTAGATTTTTCGGTTTAAATCACTAGGGTTGTAAAATCCCGTGTACGACTATACGATGACAAGCACTACTACTTCCGATGACATTCAAGCTGCCGGGTCCGATACTCGCCCTCCTATGCTGGATAGGACGGATTACGAATCATGGGCTCAAAGAATCCGACTCTACTATAGGGGCAAAGAGAATGGTGAAAACATTCTTCGTTCGAATGATGAAGGCCCATTTCAAATGGGTACTACAAGAGATGTTATCACCACCGGTGAAGATGGAGCAGTCACCTTTGGAATTGACAGACCACGCACTTACAATGATCTTAGTGAGGAAGAAAAGAAGCGCTATGATGCTGACATTCGTGCATCTAACATTGTGATCCAAGGACTTCCCAAAGATGTTTACAAGCTAATCAACTTCAAAACGGAAGCAAAAGCTGTTTGGGACAATGTCAAAATGCTTCAANTTACAATGATCTTAGTGAGGAAGAAAAGAAGCGCTATGATGCTGACATTCGTGCATCTAACATTGTGATCCAAGGACTTCCCAAAGATGTTTACAAGCTAATCAACTTCAAAACGGAAGCAAAAGCTGTTTGGGACAATGTCAAAATGCTTCAAGCTGGCTCGGAACTGACCAAGGAAGATCATGAGTCTCAGTTGTATAATGAGTTTGAGCATTTCAATATGAATCCTTGTGAAAACATCATCGACTACTATGTCATATTTCAGAAGCTTGTAAATGATATGAGAATGATCCGAATGATAATGCCTAACATCCAACTCAACTCTAAGTTTGTGAACAATATGTCACCCGAGTGGGATCGTTTTGTTACTGCCGTGAAGCTTAACAAAGGACTAAGAAATACCAACTATGAACAGCTCTTTGCTTACTTACAACAACATGAGAAGCATGCAGTTTATGATCGTCAATTAAGAGAAAAACTCAATCCAACTTCAACTACTGATTCACTTGCATTCATGACTAGTATGTTGCCGATCAATCAACCTTTGTCATCCTTGGACCAATCATCTTTGCAATCACCAGCTGCCATGAACACCCATCTTGACTCAGGGTATTCTCACACTGACAAGATGATTGATAATCTCTCCAACCAAGTGTCTTTACTCGTCCAACAATTCAGAGCTACACTTCCACAAACCAACAACCAACTTAGAACCTCTTCTAAGCCACGTAATCAGGCTGTTGTGGAAGATGGAAGAGTGATGGTACAGAATGTTCAAGGTAAACAGAATGTGAATCAAAGGAATTGTTCTCGAGGCAATTTGCAAAACAGGATCGGGAATGTTAATCAGGGACAAGGAAGGCAACCTAAGTGCTACAACTGTGGGGGTTTGGGTCACATAGCAAGAAACTGCACACAGCCAAAGCGTCATCAGAACTCCGACTACTTCAAGGACAAGATGTTGCTTATGCAAGCACAAGAGAATGGAGCTGAGCTGAATGAGGAAGACTTGGCGTTTCTTGCTGGGGATGAAGGGAATACATTTGATGCTGATGTGGATGACCAACCAGTCCAAGATTTAGCCCTTAATGACCCGAACATCTTCCAAGCTGATGATTGTGATGTCTTCGACTCAGATGTTGATGATGAACCCACTGCTCAGACTATCTTCATGGCCAACTTATCCTCTGAAGTCTCATCACCTCATCAATCCAGTCCCACCAACTCATCGGTCATATCTGAGGTACTCAAATTATATGACATGTATGACAACTTGGATGAACCAAAGACTTTCTACAATGTACAACCGACAAATGTTGTCGAGTCAGATGTTGTTGAGTTGGAAAATAACGATAATTTCCCAATCAAACAACTTGTGAATCATGAAAAAGAAGCTGTTGTACATCGTGGAGAATCTTCCAATGTTCATAATTTGAATGAGATGCATGAACAGAAGATGTCTTGCAAAGAACAACAATCCAACGATGGTGAGTCAGATGCTGCAAATATGGGAAATAGTAATATTATTTCATATAAGCAACATGTGAGTCACAACGATGAGCCTGTTGTTCCTAGTGATGTATCTTCTGTGGTTGATGATTATGAGATGCATGAAAACACTTTATTTGTTCCTGATGACACCCTGACCACTAGAGTTAATATTCTTAAGGAGCAAGTGACCATGTATGAACAACGTGCAAAATTTGAACTCACTGAGCGGGAACAAAAAATGGATTGGCATATGCGTGCAGTTATATCTAAAAGTAATTTAAGGGAAGAAGCATTAAAAAGAGAGTTATACTTGTTACAAACGCAACTTGATCAATCTATTAAACAAAAAAGGGAGATTCAAGAAAAGGTAATTACTTTGAAACATGATTTTCATGTAAAAGACACTAAACTTTTATTATTATTTTCATTTATAACCCATATTATTTTCATTCAATTTAAATCGTGTTTAATTCCCAAAATTTTAAACTTTTATTATTTTTCGTTTATAACCAATAAACTGTTTTTTATCACTACATCTATCTGCTGCTATAAAATCATGTTGCTATGCATGCTTACTCGTCTATTCTTACAAATGCCTCCAGCGAGGCTTGAATCCACAGTTTCTAGGTTGGTGGGGAACTCACATACCATTAGACCAAAGGCCTCGGGTATTGGGATGAGTCGAATGATATGGCTTGTCATACGTGGCGGAGAAACGTCCAGTATCAAAGCTTAAAAAATCACTCCTTGCTTAAATATCAAAATTACCTTTTGCGAGCTAACCGTAAATCAGCTTTTGAGGGCTCTTTACCTAGACAAGTGTTGAATTGATGTCTACACACCATGAGATTAGGGATGGCAACGGGTCGGATTCGGGGCGGGGTTTTAGTGTACTCGTCCGCACCAAAATTTATAGTATCCAAACTCTACCCGATCCCATTACCCGCGCTGTACCCGTTAATAGTATCTTTAGAAACCGTATAAGGAGTGGGTTGAATAGGTTTCTCGGCTTTTGGATGTTTTAAAAAACTTAAGCCTCCCGAAGAGTACCGAAGTGTTTAAGGTAATACAACCACTAACCAAATCACAATCCAAAGTAGTATAAGGGCAATAAATGACATCGATCGAATACCATACTGGTTGGGAAATGGGGGGTTTATTACCCGATCCGTGCGTCCAGTTTGCGAATCACGACACCTGATACCTATTACTCTAGTATATGCTTTTGGGTACACAAACCGTTACAATTCACCCTTCCAACTGATATCCTAATACGATGCTTACAAAGAAGGAGTTACTCCCAACGTATTCCGCCCTTGAAACCACCCCAAAAAGAACTCTCCGTGATTCGACTTCCACAAAGGT
>LBNU01038956.1:11965-28983 GCA_014162995.1 Artemisia annua
TTATTTGTTCCTGATGACACCCTGACCACTAGAGTTAATATTCTTAAGGAGCAAGTGACCATGTATGAACAACGTGCAAAATTTGAACTCACTGAGCGGGAACAAAAAATGGATTGGCATATGCGTGCAGTTATATCTAAAAGTAATTTAAGGGAAGAAGCATTAAAAAGAGAGTTATACTTGTTACAAACGCAACTTGATCAATCTATTAAACAAAAAAGGGAGATTCAAGAAAAGGTAATTACTTTGAAACATGATTTTCATGTAAAAGACACTAAACTTTTATTATTATTTTCATTTATAACCCATATTATTTTCATTCAATTTAAATCGTGTTTAATTCCCAAAATTTTAAACTTTTATTATTTTTCGTTTATAACCAATAAACTGTTTTTTATCACTACATCTATCTGCTGCTATAAAATCATGTTGCTATGCATGCTTACTCGTCTATTCTTACAAATGCCTCCAGCGAGGCTTGAATCCACAGTTTCTAGGTTGGTGGGGAACTCACATACCATTATACCAAAGGCCTCGGGTATTGGGATGAATCGACTGATATGGCTTGTCATACGTGGCGGAGAAACGTCCAGTATCAAAGCTTAAAAAATCACTCCTTGCTTAAATATCAAAATTACCTTTTGCGAGCTAACCGTAAATCAGCTTTTGAGGGCTCTTTACCTAGACAAGTGTTGAATTGATGTCTACACACCATGAGATTAGGGATGGCAACAGGTCGGGTTCGGGGCGGGTTTTAGTGTACGCCTCCCGCACCAATTTATAGTATCCAAACCCGTACCCGCCCTATTACCCGTTGGATACCCGGTTAATAGTATCTTTAGAACCGTAGAAGAAGGGGGTAAATATGGTTTCTTCGGCTTTTGGATGTTTAAAAACTTTAAGCCTCAAAGAGTACCAAGTGGTTTAAGTAATAACAACCACTAACACAATCACAATCCAAAGTATATAAAGCAAGTAAATGACACCACGATACATACTGGTTGGGGATGGGGGGTTTATACCATCCGTGCGTCCAGTTGCGAATCCACGACACCGATACTATTACTCTAGTATAATCCTTTTGGTGTACTACAAACCGTTACAATTCACTCCACTGATATTCCCTAATATCGATGCTTACAAAGAAGGAGTTACTCCCAACGGTATTCCGCCCTTGGAAACCACCCAAAAAGAACCTCGTGATTCGACTTCCACAAAGGTCACCTAGACCACTACCAAGACTTCCCACCGGAAGTATCAAACCCCAACTAGATCCCCAATGATCTAGGCTTGGTCACCAAGACACAAGACTTCCCTTACAAACAATTTGAATGAATAAGTGTTTGTTTATTTAATCAAACCCTAACCTAACGTAGAGACTTGATTCTAATAGAAAGGGTAAAGAGATAGAAGACCCTCGACACAATCACAAGAATGGATTAGGTTCTGGTGATTCTTCCCTTGCAAGAGATATGTGTTCTTTCAAAGATGTTACTGTGAAAGATTAAGAACACAATATAGAATTAGAGGATTGGAGAGAAAGAATATAGAGAGAAAGAATAATGGCAAGGGGTGAGGAATACAAGAGGCAAGGTGGGGTATTTATAGGCCAAGACCCAACTTTGAGAAAAATTTAACGAGACTGGCGCGTCGCCCACGCAGCGGAGCGCGGGCAGCGCACCAGGACCACTGTGACTTTTTCTCAAATTTGGGTGTTGGTATTTTAAATACCTAACCTTGCTAAACCCCCAATTGTACTTCACACATTTAAACCTTAACATTAATCATTCTAAGGTTTACCAACTCAAATAGCCAATTTGTAAAATGTTTTGTGAAGTGTTTATGAGAAACCAATTATCAAGGATAGAAAGGTAGAAAGGATAATTGGGTAGGGGTAGAATGGGTATTCCTCACTTGGCATAGAGAGAAGAGAAGAATATGCCAAGAGGATATTCCTTTGCTTGGAAAGGAATTGTGGATGTTAGAGAGGGAAGAGATTTGAATTTGAAATTCAAATGGTATGAGAGGGAAGTGAGAGAGTGAGGTTGGGTTAAGGTTGAACCATGGTTGGGTTAGGAGAGAAAGCATGGTTAAGTTAAGAAGGGAGTGTGTTGAGAACAAACCATGGTTGAGTTAGAAGGAAACCATGGTTGAGTAGAAAGGGGTATCTAAGGGAATATTCCATCCTTGGAGAAAAGGGTGAATGAAGGGTTGAGATATGTTTGGGAGAGTTAGATGGTTGAGATGAGTTTGGGTGAGTTGGATTGGATGTGATGGTTTTGAGCCTTGGTTTGAAATTCAAATTTGAACTTGTATTAGGCATGTGTTGAAATAGAGATGAAGGGATAAGGTGTGAGTTGGCTAGTGTGTGAGGGAGGAAGATGGTTGTGAGTGTAGTGTGTGTATTTTGAAAAATATAGTTATTGGAGTGTAAGAGATGAGTTGGATAGGATGGGATGGGGAGTGTTAGCTTTGTATTTTTATAATATAAAGTGTCGGTCATTAAAGTCTAAAATCATGTAATAGGTTGCGTTAGAAAGCGTTTCAAAAGTTATTAGTCCATTAGTTCAAATAGAAAGAAGTCTAAGGGCCATACATGTAATATCCAAAGCCCTAGACTTGTGAGGCTATATTATGTATGTAAACCTTCATNAGAATGTTGGGGATAAGATTTGAGAGGATTTTGGAAGGGTTGGAAAATTTGTTTAATGTGAGGAGAAATCAAATGATTGATTAAGAAATAATCACAATGTCATTAAGGAAGAAAAGAGTTGACAATTAGGATTATGAGTTGAGAAAATCAAAGGTTACTTATAATCTCAAGTAACTCAACGTCGAGAATCCATAATCTCATAACTCGTGACTTTCCATGACTCGACGTACTAGCCTAACACCTTGGTACAAACAAGCTAAGTGCTTTGCATTGATGTAAATCATATCCCATGCGGGAAAGGATGCGCTTACGCCAAGTAACCTTTGACTTTGTTTAACCAATAAGGGAGTAAACCCGTTACGTGATTAGAGAAGACGTAAGCACGGGCTATAACCATATGAACACTTTCACTTGATGTTACGTGAAATATATAAGCTCCCTAGGTTTAGAAAAGCCTTGGCTAGACGCATTTGACAAAATAGTTGAGTTGGTGTTTTTCCGAAAACGGGTGTTTCAAAAGTTGGATCTCTCTAATTCTAAAACTCGTTTAGAGTGTTCTCAATTAAGCACATAACATATACAACCTGTATTGAAAGATCCACATATATCAGGTAAGGGGAAAGCCGACTTTCAAAATTCTTCCCGAGCAAGACAGTGGCCTGGCGCGTCGGGAGAATTTTGGCTCACGTTTGTTATTTTATGTGTTTCGAAGGTTTATTTGTCATCATTAAAACATAAGAAAATCTTAGTCAATGATGTCCCAACAGTATCCATCAGTTTTTCGGGTTTCTCCGCAGGTATCAGTTATCCCCAATTGAATATTATATGGACAAAATGGCAGTATTAATATTATGGCAAATAACATATTGAAGCACTATACTTGCCAAGAAAGTCAATTTTGGGTATCGAAATTTTTTTTTCCTTATATAGGTACTGAACTTTCATTTTTTGGCCTCTTTGAGGCACTTTGTGACATTTTTGCCCCTGGATTTTTAATAATTTGAGGGGCAAAAATGTCACAAAGTGCCTCAAAGAGGCCAAAATATGAAAGTTCAGTACCCATATAAGGAAAAAAAATTGTTCGATACCCCAAAGTGTATTTTAGAACAAGTATGATATTTTTTTATGATATTTGCCCTTAATATTAAGTCACACAAAAATCCACCGAAAAAAAATACTCTAATATACTCAAATTTTTTAAAAGTCAAAGAAAATGATCGAATATCGTACAAACGTTTAACGCTTTTGAACAATTCATGTAAAAAAACTAAAGAAACTTTTTCATTCGTTTTCATCTATTTTTATACGTTTTTGTTCGTTTTTATACGTTTTTATCTCCTTTTATATGTTTTTGTCCATTTTTGTCGTTTTTCTTACGATTTCATCAGTTTTCTTACGTTTTAATCCGTTTTGTACGTTCTTATACGCTTTTGAAAGGTTTTGTATGTTTTTGTGCGTTTTTATAGATTTTAGTACCATTTTTATACGTTTTTACGCGTTTTGTACGTTTTCATCCGTTATTAACCATTTTTATCCGTTTTCATTCGCACAAAAACGTATAATAACGTACAAAAATGTAAATAATCAAAAAAATGGACAAAACCTATAAAAATCGGTAAAACGTATGAAAACGTAAGAATATGTATAAAAATAGACGAAAACGTATAAATGCGGATAAAACATAAGAAAACATATAAACAGATAAAAACGGATGAAAACAGATAAAAACGTATAAAAACGTAAGAAAACAGACGAAAACATATACAAACGGATGAATACGTATAAAAAACGAACGAAAACGTATAAAAATGTATGAAAACATATAAAAACAAATAAAAGCGCATGAAAACGTAAAAAAAAAGTTATATAAACGGACAAAAACTTGTAAAAAATGAGAAAATGTGTTAAAACGGACGAAAACGTATAATAGCTTATAAAAACGGACGAAAAAGTATAAAAACTGACAAAAACATTTGAAAACGGACGAAAACAAATAAAAACGTTAGAAAACGTATAAAAACGGACAAAAACAGATAAAAAAGTATGAGACGGACGAAAACGTATAAAAACGGACGAAAATGTATGAAAACGGACGAAAACGTATAATAGCTTATAAAAACGGACGAAAAAGTATAAAAACTGACAAAAACATTTGAAAACGGACGAAAACAAATAAAAACGTTAGAAAATGTATAAAAACGGACAAAAACAGATAAAAAAGTATAAGACGGACGAAAACGTATAAAAACGGATGAAAATGTATGAAAACGGACGAAAACGTATGAAAACAAACGGAAACAAAAATGTATAAAAACGGACGATAATATGATGTAAAGGTAATTTTTCACCAAATTTGAGCAAAATTTATACTTTAGTATCTTAAATAAAGTTGAGTACCTCAATTAGATATTGAACGTAAGTTGAGTAACTTTTTTTTATGCATTTTTCCCATATTTCAATAGTATTTTTCATTTAAATTGTATTTTAAAATCTATATAAATATAAAAAATTTCTCATTTGAGGTATCGAGCAATTTTTTTTGAGGTACCATACTTGCCATCATTTATTTTTCTTTCTGGGTATCGAACAATTTTTTTTTTTTTTTTTTTTTGGTGCTTATAAGGATATTTTTCTTTCAAATTCGGTCTTTTAAGGTATCAGCTAATAGGATTTTGTTTTCGAATGACAAAAATGTCACAAAGTATGTTAAGAAGGACAAATTTGAAAAAAAAATACCCTTAAGAGCGAGAGGTACGGTGGTGCCATGGCGTCAGCCCAAAAAGGCCGACGGCGCACCGTACCGTCGCTCGCGCCATCACCTCTCGCGCCGTCTCATCGGCGCAGCGCTATCGACATTTTCTTTTCTTTTCTTTCTTCTTTGCATAGGAGTAACGGTTATATTTTTTGAATTTTAGCGAGTTCCAACGGCTACTAGCCGTTTTTCTTAAAAAAAAATAAATAAATAAATAAATAAAAATAAAAAAAAAAATTAACCCCAAAAAAACCTTATAAATACCCCTTAAATCTCTACTTCTATTTATCTAATTCCATCTTCATTTTTTCATACAAATCGTTCAATCATGAATCCAAACAACCCAATTAATCACAACGACCCGTTCAATGTGTATGATGTTTTTTTAACGATGATCGAGAACGATATGTTCAAAGTTACTTGGCATATGAACAATTTGTATCCTTGTATGATCAAGAAGCCGGGGGATCGCAATCGGGTGAAAAGAGAACGAGGGCATACATACCTCGTGAACGAGAAGAAGCGGAACAACGATTACTCGAAGACTACTTTGGCAACGCTGAGACTGCTCCTAAATATACCGAAGAGAATTTTAGGCGAAGATATCGTATGAGTTCTATACTTTTTAATAGAATTCTCAATGATATTTTAAGTTATGATGTTCAGCCTATTCCCGAGTACTTTCGTTTTTTCTAGACTTTCGTTTTTTACATGTAATGTTTGTTTTTTTATATGTAATGTTTGTTTTTAATATTAATGAAGTTTATTTTAGTTTATATTGTGTATATTTTAATTTTTGTTAAAAAAAAAAGAAAAAAAATGGCCGACGGCACCAGAAATTCTGATGCCAACGGATACCCCTGAAATGTGATGTCGTGGGATTTTTGATGCCGTGGAGATTTTTGCTGACGTGGCAGATTTTTTGCCCACGGCACGAGACCGACGGCTCGACGGTACCTAATGCTCTAAAAGCAAAAGAATTTATTCACTACAAAAAAAAAAAAAAAAAAANTCCAAGATCCAAAATTAATAATAAAAATAAACTAAACCGGGGTTCGGATCAAGACACGTAAGCACAACAACCAAATACCTGAAATTCAATTCAATACAATTTGATCCCCCAAATAAAATAAAAAAATATCCACACCCTCTCAATCATCATCTGAATCTCAATCCCAATCAATTGAATCAATAAGTGAAGATGTACGGATTCGAAGCAATGACGTTCAACATCCACGGAGGATACCTGGAAGCGATCGTAAGAGGTCACAGATCTGGATTGTTGACCGCTGCTGATTACAACAATTTATGTCAGTGTGAATCCCTTGATGATATTAAGATGCATCTCTCTGCTACTGAATACGGTCCTTATCTTCAAAACGGTATTTCTATATATACTTTTTTATATCTATAATTTTACTTATTTATTCATTTAAGTATAGATTTTAGTGATTTAGGATTTAGATCAGTTGTTCGGTACTAGCGCAATTACGATATGTTTCGTCAAAGATCAGGAGAGTCGATTAGTTTTTGCACGATGTATGACTGTTGATAAACATGTTATGTTATTCCCTTTTATTCAGAATCGATGCGGTTACTATTAGTTTTTGCTATTCGTGATGTTTTATAGTGTTAATAAGTTTAATTTGTGCGAAAAACGAAGACCGGTAGGTAGTGATGGTTGATACTTTGTATGACATTGTATGTTTAGCGCGAATCATACTAGATCATGAGAAGCACGACTATTGCTCATCGTTTGGAATGAATTGATTTTTTTGAGGTAGATGTAAATGTATTGGAACATTAGCTAGTTTGAGACTTGAGATCAAAATTTTCACACGTCACCAATGATGTATATTTTGTTATCAAATGTCTCGATAGAGTTTTCATTGTGAGTTGACTGTTATCGTGTATGAAATGTTATGGACCTGTGTTTTGGCAGCTTTTGTTGACGGATGATTAGATAGAATGTGAAATCGGTTTTTGATTTTGTTTCTGATGTACACGAATGATCAGTTATAAAGTTTATGAACGTCTGAGGCAGTTGTTTTGGGATAAACTTAGCTGTTTTATCATTAATGAGTCAACGTATTTGCATAAATATGGATATTTCTCATTTTGCAACATTTTGTGATAGCAGGTCGATAGTTCTGTTTTTCGCTAATTATGTTTGTTGTTATTTTTTTGCAGAGCCTTCACCATTGCATACCACCACAATTGTTGAGAAATGCACTCTGAAGTTGGTTGATGAGTATAAACACATGTTATGCCAAGCCACTGAGCCTTTGTCAACCTTCTTAGAGTACATAACGTATGTAGAGTTTCTTATCCTTTCATTATTCTTACATATAAACATGTGGCTGTTAGGGGTGCTTATGTGGACTGATAATCTACTGAGTTCGTATTACCATTTACCAACAATGTTGATTGTAGTTTAAGGTCAGTGAATACTGAAATAGTATGTAACTTTAGCTAGATGCCAATATGCCAGTGGTTTTAAGATCTTGGTTTTAGCTTTTGGACTTACTTTGAAGGTTTCCTTACCATTTCTTAATACCAGTGAACCACGGCTGTTAAGTTTAAGTATATGATATACAGTTATTTTGATGGACTGTATGTTTCTAGTGATTTTACTTCCTAGTTAAGTTGTTTCTGACTTGGCCTTTTTTGGTGAAAATTTTTAGTAGCTAAATTATAGTTTCCCACAAAGTACATAAGTCGTTATGGCCGCTTGTTCATTGACTTGAGTAGTGATAGGTTCCGAAAACTTTAATCTAGTCTTTTCAGCTTCCTCTCTTTTTATAGCGAGAGGTTCCACTATTAATGTCATGATCACACTGCCTTTGTCATTTTGCACGACTTTTCGTTATCTTTTCATTTTTCTAAAAACACTGGGAACTTACCACGCTCCTATCTTAAAAGGAACACATTTGCATAAAACAAAAATGTTATTACAAAACAAAATAATGGTATCATCAATATTCAGGGAGAGAGAGGGGTCGGAGTTGATGTGTTAGTAGATGTCGTTTTTCTGCTTTATATGTTGGTCTTACCAACATCTAAAATGGATATATTTGTAGTTGGTGACTATCAATTTATGATCTTTAATACTAGCACAGAGCTATGAGAACAGATAGCTCTACTTTAAATTCACAAGTCAGTGGCAGAGTTTCACATGCACTATTGAGAACATCAGGAATTAAGCTTTTGGCTTTACTACTATAGATTTAACATTTGTAACAAAAGGTTGAGGGCCTAAATTTTTTGTTGCTTTCTCAGATATGGTCACATGATCGACAATGTGGTCCTGATCGTTACTGGAACCTTGCACGAGAGAGACGTTCAGGAACTGTTAGAGAAATGCCACCCTTTGGGAATGTTTGACAGGTAATCTACCTATCTGATAACATTTTGAATTTTGCAAATGCGTATAAGGTAACATCCTCCTTTTTTTTCTTCAGTATTGCTACCCTGGCAGTTGCTCAGAATATGCGTGAGCTTTACAGACTGGTGCTTGTGGATACACCACTTGCCCCGTACTTCTCTGAGTGCATCACATCAGAGGTATACGCTTGTTCAACATTAGTATACTGCAAAACATGGCATGGCATGGCATAGCAATGGAATTCCTTAATACCCATTGGCTATTCATAGATCTTCCTTAGCACTTTCACCTTTCACATTCAGTTTTCATATTCATTTAAAGCAACTTTGAACTGCATTTTCGATCATCACAAATTCACAATTTGTCTTTAGTAGGTTAGACTTAAAAAGGTACAAATTTGACACATTTACTAATAAATAGGCTGATTTGGGTTCGGTTATATCTTTAAATGGTCATGTGGTAGCATTACAAAATTTGTTTCGTGTCAGTGTGCTAAAAATCCACCGGTTTGACCAGTTATCTAACCCGCTCATTGCCACCTCTCCTTGAATTGTTTTTGGTCATCAAGGTAGTGTAGGCTGAAGAGACATCTCATTTGTCTGTGCGCCAATCTTTATTTTACAGTTTACATGCTAAAGAAAACAAAAGATTTTCAGCGAAGTTATATATAACCTTGAATTTTACATCCTAAAACCCGACAAACAAGTTTATGATGATTGTAACTTTAGGCGCTATGGCTTGTTCTTTTTCTACTGTCTTCTTTTTTAACAACAAATTGGTATTGTCTGCAGGATTTAGATGATATGAACATTGAGATAATGAGAAACACTCTTTACAAGGCATATCTTGAGGATTTCTACCGGTTTTGCCAGGTAAGCATTTGTTTGTTATTTGGAATTTAGTAATTTACGTATGTATTTCCTGGTTTCTTGTTGTGACTCGAATTTACAAATAGAAACTAGGAGGCGCAACTGCTGAAATTATGTCTGATCTTCTAGCATTTGAGGCCGACAGGAGAGCTGTTAATATCACCATAAACAGGTGCTGCAACTATCCGAATGTTCCTGCTGGAAGCTACTCTATAAATGGTGACGTCTGAACTTATGATGTTAACTTATTTGTCCTTTTTCTTGGTTGTATATACAGCATTGGAACAGAGCTTACTCGAGATGATCGCAGGAAGCTGTATTCTAGTTTTGGCTTACTGTAAGTGAATGAAACCCTGCATAATTGTCATATCCGAAGATTTGTCTATTTTCCTTCTTTTCCACTTAATATATCTGTTCCCTTTTCATCTTGAAATAGTTACCCCTATGGCCATGAGGAACTTGCTGTTTGTGAGGACATAGATCAGGTATTGCTTCATCCCTGTCTCTTTCTCTCTGTCAGAAGAAGTAGAAGTGATTATATTTAAGTTATATTTTATGTAGTGTGGAAGAGCTTAAATTATATGGCTTTTAGAATCCCCGCAATTTGCAAATTAAGTATGCATGTCGGCAGATAGGGATTAGGGATACCATCATTTTAAAGTGTGGTTTTTCTAAACCAGTCAGCTGGTCTCTGAAGTGGTGATTAGGCTTCGTTGGTTTTATAAAAGATAACTAGAGGTGGCAATTTCGAGTACTTATAAAAGGTGATTTAGGTTATGTCTAATCTCAAAGACTTAAATAGCGAAATGGGTCATGTAAACTTTTTTTAGATATACATGGAAACAGGTCAAAAATCTTCCGAAGTATACTATATAATAGTATAGTTTTAATTATGCATACCTCATATCAGTTCATTGTAAAATTTGGATTTGATTTATACTATATAATAGTATAGTTTTAATTATCATTTTAATGCGTTATCGGTTGAGTTTCTTATATTAAATATTAAAAAAGTGTATGGACTATACCAAAATTTTACTCATTACCCAACCCGTCTACTTGACACATCTAACGATTGTTTTTATGCACACTGTATCTCCTGAGGGATAGAAAGGGAAATTATTAGTCTCATTGAGTTTCTCATCCTCTTAAAATAATCTATTTTAGGTCCGTGGTGTGATGGAGAAATACCCTCCTTATCAGCCAATATTCTCGAAATTGTCCTATGGTGAGAGCCAGATGCTTGACAAGGCATTCTATGAAGAGGAAGTGAAGCGTCTCTGTCTGTCTTTTGAACAGCAGGTTTGTGCATCCAAATTGTTTTTTTGATTAAATCTTCTAATCACAATTACTCTATATTATAATCCTTTTACTGAAAGACAAAATGTTAATGTAATAATATAAAAGAGTTCCGTGATTGAATTGCTGAAAACTTGTATGAATGTGCAGTTCCATTATGGTGTGTTCTTTGCATACATGAGACTCAGGGAGCAGGAGATCAGGAACTTGATGTGGATTTCAGAGTGTGTGGCTCAGAACCAGAAATCCAGGGTCCACGACAGTGTCGTTTTCATATTTTAATGACGGGGAACAGTCACAACATAAAATATTTATGTATATTCATTTGCTGCTATTTAATCACTTCATCTCGCCAGAGTGCTGCAGCTGCATGCAGATTTTCGCATAATAAGGTTCTTGTGTATGTTAAATTTTGTTGTCCAGAGAGTTTGTGTACTTAAAAGATTTGTGATGATCGTTTTTAAATGTGATCGTGGAATTGAAATTCGTTCTGGTTTGTAATCCTAATTTGTTCATTTTGTTACGAGGTAAACGTAGCCATTTTGTATTGTTTTCCCTTCATACATAACCACCATGAACTGCCCCGTTGCCACCACCTTCCTATTATTATTTCTTACCATCATAATCCACCAAACCTAGACACCTTACTATCTTAAGAGTCTAGGTCCAAAACACGACTCATTAGAGCAGAGGTGGCAAAACGGGAAGGTCAAGCAAGCTGTGCTGTGACCTGAAAGCATTTTTGTTCTCCAGTTTTGATAAAGGAAAGTAAAATTGCACTTTGCTGGCTTTGAACGTGATTGAACAATTCAAATTAGCCTGTTTTTTAATTTGCTACTCTTTTTATCTGGCTTGTTTCATCTATTTAACAATTAACCTAACCCAAATTGACTCATTCAATAGAGTCTAAAATATCCATATTGTTTGTAACACCTATGATGGCAATGTGTTGAATATACTCTACGGATTTAACATGATTTGCTTGTTTACCAGATATGGCCAAATGACGGGATTTTCGATGCAACCACAGGCTTGAGCTACTAAGCTAGGCATGAAATTAGGTTTGTAAATGTGTAAGGTTAGCGGTGAAAACCAAGTATCACACATACTGTCTCAGATTTTGAATGAAAACGCATTAGAAAAATTATATTTACGAAATTTTACAATTTTTGAATGATCTGAAACTTTTCTTCGGGTGATTCCTAAACAGCAAAAGGAAACAAACATATACACATCAGAGCTACTATACAGTCTAACCATCCAAAACTCTTCGGTCACTATTGCAGCAACACGAAGCTTTACAAGACTTAACAAGGTAATCCTACTCTGCATCCCAAGGCAGCACCCGCAAAACTAGTTAGCTCGTGAACCTTATGAGCTGGTTCAGCTTTTATCAACGGGTAACCCTTATAATGATGAGCCCAATGTGGGTTCCCTGAACTCACAAAAAATGCTCCATTCAACATCAGATCCCCTTCCGATCTCCATGTCCATTTACACCATTCTGACTTTTCAGCAAAATTTCTGTGAGTCACCTCTTTGGCTGCACCATGCTCTGCTTTGTATCGGTTCCCTTGGCTTATGATGGTTGCACCCATTGCACCACCAATCGCGTAGCTTTTCCACATTGTGTAGTCGTTGTTGACCACGTGAACAAATCCCCATCTCACTGCTGGTAATCGTTGTGTAAGTCCTTTTCCAAAGTGGTTGTATGCGAGTGTCACTCTCATATTTTCATCTGGTGTAGCGTCGCTTGCACCAAATAACAAAGCCTGCAAAAATATATAACGTTTTTAGAAACCAAATCAGGTTCTTGCAGGGTTAAATGACTAATATAGTTATCGACTCTCATTTTTTTCAAGTTTCGGAAGTGTAAAAGAAGGTGTTTGGGTCTGCTTATTTTGAAGCATATTAACAGTTTTGAGTAGGTATTTAGGAAATGTTTGTTAACCTTATCATGTCTGACAAAGTGATTATTAGAGATGGTAATGTCAGTGGAACGGGAGACAATATCAATAAGACCATCATATGATCCAGCAAAGGAGCAATGGTCTATCCATACATCACTAGTTCCAAATATGCAAATTGCATCTCCGTCACTATCCCCTCTGATTCCAACGTGATTAGCTTTTGATCTAATCATGCCACCCTTAGCGGGAGCAATATCATACATGTGGATGTTGGATATGATAATGTTACGAATATTTTGTAACATTATTCCAGCCCCACCAGCAATGTGGATATGGAAACCACGTCCATCGATGGTCTTATGGCTTTCAAAAATGAGCTCTTGGCAAAGCTTGATAGTCATGTGGCCCGAGAAAATGATCCAAAGTGGTTCTGGCTGGAGGACTGCATGACGGAGGGTGCCAGGAGGAGGGTTGACCGTATCAGTATCGGCTGGGTTGGTGACAATGTAGATTTTACCACCTTTGCCTCCTGTGGTATTGTGACCGAAGCCTTGAACAGCATGGGCTAACTTTTGACGGTTGTCTGCCCATTTTGGGTCACATCGCCAACCTTTGTCAATTAAGTTGAAAGCCTTGCACGGGGCGTCGTGTTTCTTATGCCTGATCAACTCCCTTCTAGTGTTTATGGTGTCACTGAAAATCAAAAGCCACATTTGTAATTAATTTCACTTTTTGTCCTTTAGGCAGTAACATATGTCGGACCTTTAATGAAAGCAAATGGTTCAGTTAGAGATTGCTTATGCAAATAGTATCAATAAGTTGCTTTTTATTTATTTTTACCAACAAGAATTGTGCAATGTACTCATAATATAATTGGTATGGAGGATTGATTAACATTTGTTTAGCAAGGAATAAACACTCACTCGGAAAGGGTAGAATCGGCAATGGTACTAATCACGGAAACGAAACTTAAGACCAAAACCAAATGGAATTTAACCACCTTCATCTTTAAGTAATACGAAAAAGATATTATGGAAATAAAATGCGCGGCTAAGTAGTTGGATTAGCTAGTCAGGTTGGAGTCGGATCTTGATATCAAGATCAGACTTCTATTAAACCAGGCTAGCAAATCCTACGCTTTGTTAATAAAATAAACAGTTGATGATGAAGGGGACTCGATCATATGAAGAGATGTCGACAATTTATGTGCGACATCCCAAAACAAATAAGGAAATTGTGTGATGTAGTTTTTTACATAATATACCGAATGCTAAGGAGAATTTGTTGTCTGAGATTTTTGTAAAAATGGGTAGATGTGCGTGAATAAAGTGAGAAAATGTAGCTAATCCACATGTATAATTTTGTTTTCTTAAATCACAGGATGACAATCAAAAATATTATTTTGTGACATTTCAATCCAATATTTCTAAAAGTGTATATTTCACTCAGCAAAACCTCATTACTTTGCTAACTAATTCGCCCAGAATAGTGAATATACTCTCGCTTGCTCGTTTGAAATTTAGTACGACAAATATCATCAAATAGAACCAATGTTATACATGTCTTGTTTGAGGAACAACTAATTTGCTTGTCAATTGTGATTTAGTTATATACTTATGAGAATGGATAGTGAATATGCAGTCTGTGTATTTCTAGTTTACGTATCTGTCTAAGATCTAATGGTTAATATTAACGTCATATGGTCAAGTCTTTGGAATGGTATATACGCAATTCTCTCTATATTATTTTGTATATCCAAGAAGAAGAAAAGCCAATAATCGTTATAATCATATCTATAAACAATCATTCTCTTTTACATCAATTATCGACTTCAAATTAACCGGAGTATATGTTATTTTAAATTTTCACTTCTTCCTTTTACATATTGTATCTTTTTAGACAACATTTATTCAAGTAAGATCTCAATTTCAAACCTCGTTAGATACACATTTTATAGTAGTTAGATAAAGGATCAAATACGTGCAACGGAAAACCCTGTTAAGATGCCAACATCTTAGTCGAAAAGACTCGTCTTCTCAAGTAACATAAACAGAAGAACCTCATTCATCCGTTTTAATATTTAATTTAATTTCACTACAACATAAACCGTATCAATAAACTTATGTATCACTTCCAATCTAGCTTACCAACATTTTCTTACAGAAGGGTATCGATTTTCTTGCCTAGTGGGCCTATAGTATTAGTTTCATAGAGGAAAATTCAATTGCATACCATTTTTTTTGTGCATACCAATGGACAAATCTCCACCTTCCATCCTTTTTATCTAATAGCTTAGATTAATCTAAGATTTAATCACTTAAACCTAATTTTACCCCACCTATATAAANCCCAGAATAGTGAATATACTCTCGCTTGCTCGTTTGAAATTTAGTACGACAAATATCATCAAATAGAACCAATGTTATACTCCCTCCGTCCCAAAATTATTGTCCAGTTTGAATTTTCAAAGTCAAACTGGTTCAACTTTGACCATAAATATATATAATTTTTATTAATAATATTTGATGAAAAATTATAACATTGAAAAGTATACTTAAAACCAAATCCATTTATATATTTTGTATCAAATATTATATAACACCCACAAAAATATTTAAGGTCAAAGTTGAAGAAGAAAGACTAAAAAAGTCAATTGTGGACAATAAATTTGGGACGGAGGGAGTACATGTCTTGTTTGAGGAACAACTAATTTGCTTGTCAATTGTGATTTAGTTATATACTTATGAGAATGGATAGTGAATATGCAGTCTGTGTATTTCTAGTTTATGTACTCCCTCCGTCCTAAAATAAGTGTCCAGTTTGACTTTTCAGAGTCAAACTGGTTCAACTTTGACCTTAACTATTTTTGTGGGTGTTATATAATAGTTGATGAAAAATATATAAATGGATTGGGTTTTAAGTGTACTTTTCAATGGTATAATTTTTCGTCAAGTATTCTATACCACAGAAAAAATATTTAAGGTCAAAGTTGTACCAGTTTGACTCTGAAAAGTCAAACTGGACACTTATTTTGGGACGGAGGGAGTATCTGTCTAAGATCTAATGGTTAATATTAACGTCATATGGTCAAGTCTTTGGAATGATATATACGCAATTCTCTCTATATTATTTTGTATATCCAAGAAGAAGAAAAGCCAATAATCGTTATAATCATATCTATAAACAATCATTCTCTTTTACATCAATTATCGACTTCAAATTAACCGGAGTATATGTTATTTTAAATTTTCACTTCTTCCTTTTACATATTGTATCTTTTTAGACAACATTTATTCAAGTAAGATCTCAATTTCAAACCTCGTTAGATACACATTTTATAGTAGTTAGATAAAGGATCAAATACGTGCAACGGAAAACCCTGTTAAGATGCCAACATCTTAGTCGAAAAGACTCGTCTCTTCTCAAGTAACATAAACAGAAGAACCTCATTCATCCGTTTTAATTTTAATTTAATTTCACTACAACATAAACCGTATCAATAAACTTATGTATCACTTCCAATCTAGCTTACCAACATTTTCTTACAGAAGGGTATCGATTTTCTTGCCTAGTGGGCCTATAGTATTAGTTTCATATCACATCATTTGTTTTGGTTACAACATTAAAATAAATGTAATGAATTTTCATAACTTGTTTTAATATGCATATTTTGATGTGTTGTCACATTGAAAATAATGACACGTGTTAGCTTTGTCTGGTATGACAACATATCAAAATATGCACATTGAAACATTTCATAAAATTGATTGCTTTTAGAGCTACTTTTTATAATCCACGTATCAAAACGATATTTAAGAAAAAATTTGTTGCTACTTTGTGACCTAAACCCATCAAAAATGTTTCATCAACTAAAATATGTGATAGAAAAGGAGAGTGGGAGGTGAAAATCATCAAAATTGTGTTTTAACGTTATGTTTTACGAGCTGTGTTCACACATAAAAAAACATTGTCTTTTATTTGTAGTATTTATTAGAAAACATGAGAAAAGTTATTTTGCAAACTAGTTTTTGCTACAAACAGAGGGACAAATCCTCATCATCCATCTAATTTGATCTAAAGGTGTGGATTAACCTAAGATTTAATATGCAACCTAAGTCCATGTTTTTTCCTTCTCTTTTTGTCTTTCTTT
>LBNU01038956.1:29925-117288 GCA_014162995.1 Artemisia annua
ATTGGCCAATAAAAAGTCAAAATTGAATTGATTTGGTCAAACTTTAATAAATTTGGTGGAGAATTTCATTGAGGAAAAAAACACATAAAAATATAGGTGTCAAATTTAAGAAAATAAAAACTTAAAAAAAAGAGGAGGTAATTAATAAAACATTAGTGGTTGAATTTTAATTTTAAATATATTATATAGAGTTAAGTGTAAAATTATAAATCTCCATGATTTTTGATAACTTTAGATAATAAACAAATAACCCCTTACACTTTATAATATGAACTTTGTTTACAATTACATGAGTATTAATATTGGTTTGAGACTACCATCCATTAAACTTACAAAATTTTATAAATGTACGAATTAGTTTAATATACGTTAAATACTTTTATAATAAATATTAGTTTTAAACTTTCATCTATTAAAATATCTTTTACTATTTACGTTAAATATAAATAAAAACTCATGTTATCCTATTTAAAAGTTTAATCTATAAAAAATTGGACCAATAGGAAAGCTCAATTTTGACACGTAGGCGAAATCGAGCAATATGATTGACCAATAAAAAGTCAAAATTGAATTTATTTTGGTCAAACTTTAATAAATTTGGTGGAGAATTTAATTGAGGAAAAAAAACACATAAACATATAGGTGTCAAATTTATGAAAATAAAAACCTAAAAAAAGATGAGGTAATTAATAAAACATTAGTGGTTGAATTTTAAATATATTATATGGAGTTAAGTGTAAAATTATAAATCTCCATGTTTTTTTTATAACTTTAGATAATAAACTAATATACTCCCTACACTTTATAATATAAACTTTGTTTACAGTTACATGAATATTAGTATTGGTTTGAGACTTTAATCTATTAAACTTACAAAATTTTATAAATGTACAAATTAGTTTCACTATACGTTAAATTCTTTTAAAAGAAATATTAGTTTTAAACTTTCATCTATTAAAATATCTTTTTACTATGTACGTTAAATATAAATAAGAACTCATGTTATCGTATTTAAAAGTTTAATATATACGTACATGTGTTTGAATATTAAATACTGTTAAATTATTATTAACGGTAATATAAATATCAAATGGTAAGTACGAGTTACTATGGTATGAAAATAAGTATACACGGTTGTACTTATAACGACTCATGTAGTTACTAAACAAAGTTAAATCTTTCATCTAATAAAATTTTTACAAAATATTAAATGATATTAATACATAATGAAAAACTCATGCATGCTTATTAGTGTACTTATATCACAATTTTCACGGGTAAATTCTTATATGTTCATAGAATAAACAAAAATTTTAAAATAAATTTGATTTATTTGTAAACCCATGTGATTAAAGAACCTTTTTCTTACTTTCGCACACGTTGATGCTCTAACTTTTTAAAATATACATAAGATTTTCTGATTTTAAACGATAATACTATATAATTAAATTTTTCTGGAAAAACCCCGTGCGTGCACGGGAATTAAACCTAGTATGATAGACAAGAGGACAGGAAAAAAACATGGACTTAGGTTGTCTTATTAAATCTTAGGTTAATACCCACCATTAGATCAAACTAAATCGATGGTGAGGATTTGTCCCTCATTTTGCAACAAAAACTTAGTTTCTAAAATAACTCACCTCAAGAAAACATATTTAAATAATCTATATTTAATCATAAATCTTTTTTCAAACATAATCAACAAAACGTACTGTTAAACCGAAGTTTTTTAACATCCATATAAATATATTTGAAAACAAAATTATACAAGGGCTGGACGATAGGTTTGTGGGTATGTGATGCTATGGTAACCTAGAGATCACCGGATCGACACTCACTGACCACCGAACACCTTTTTTATTTTACAAGCAAAATTCCCAGGCCATGCGTATTAGGATCTGGGAATCCATGGGTCTTCAGGCCCAATCTATATTGTCCAAAAACTATGTAACTGTATATATATATAGCTTTATAAAGTAAAAACAAAATTGCTTTGGAATTTTCATACAAAATTATTTTCTCTTTATATTTTTAGGTCATTTTTAATTTCTAAATTTCTGTTTACATATCAAGATTAGGGATTTTTTTTAAGTTTTGCTTTGTATAAGTTTAGAGAATAAGGCTTTTTACATTTGCATATATTTCATGATTTAAATTCTATGTTATTGATAAAATTAAGATATGAAAAATCATGTAATGCACTGATTTATAGATTACCCGACCAAGCCAGACAAACAACTTGAACGAACAATGATTAACAGAAACACAAATATAACCTTTAAAAAGTGTAAATTAATGATTTTTTTTTGACAACGTGTATCTTATAGAAGACAGATGACTATTTCTCGAGGATTTAGCCACACATGTAATAAACATTTGCTATGGTAACTTTTAGTCAAAAGTTGTGGTTAAACACATAACATACTTTCTTAAAGTTTTCTTTAACCCGATCAACTCAATAAAAGTTTTATTATAAATTAAAAGTTGACAATCACACTAATATAATAAAAAATTATATTCCACTTTTAATATAACATTCTCAATTCAAGTTGCAAAAGATTCAAGCCCCCAGCGAAGGTACATGAAATTATACTCATTGTTAGCATTGACTCGGCATCTTTTTCATAACTAGCGTTTTTATGCTACTTCTGTGATATAAGGTGCCTTGAATCTTGATGTTTAGTTATATTAGTTCTCAAGTTCGAATTTTACCCGAGACCTTTATCCTTTCAGGTAGTAAAGAAGGAACATGCGGGTCTTAGAGTCAGCATACTACTCAATTGGATGTCACTACTGAATCTGAACCACTAACAACTAACAAGCCGGTCTAAAAAAATACATTCCTAGTTTACAGATTTTACTATTTACATCGACTACTATCTCCGACTCAAAATATTTGTGTTATATAATACTTGATGCAGAATATATGAATAATTAGGTTTTGAATGTATTTTCGATTACATAGTTTTCATCAAGTATTAAATAACACAAATAATAATATTTAAGTTCAAAGTTAAGAAATAAAAACTCCACAAAATCAATCTGTACATTTTATTTTGAGACGAAGAGATTATAATTTTAACTGTTATCTTTCACGCTTAAGCTTTAAACGTCTGATACTCTAGAAAAAGATTTTTGATCGACATATAGCGGTGGTAATTCACCCACGTACGGTTACTATAATTTCTTTTTTTAAATTAAGCTTTATTCAACGGTCCCGAATTTTTATTCGTTTTTTTTATTACTTTTTGTCATATTTCTTCGAGAAGGATGTTTTGTTTTTATTTTCCTAATATTAAATTCAGTTATTTAGTAATGAAAATATTTTAATTATACTATGATGTAAGAAGATAATGCAGAAAGCAATATCCTATCTTTTTGTATTATGACATGTAAAGAGTGGGATAGTCATATGTGTTTTGTTTTTTGTTGGGTTAAGTCGATCGACTTTTGTCTCTCTTTGATATGATTCTCCATTTTATTAGATGATAAATAAGGCTCAAGCACGGTATGTGGAGTTGAGTTCATTAGGGTTTCATTATATATTGCCTCTATATATAACGTATCAATAAAACGTATCACCTACGAGGTTTTATATTGTCTAACATGGTATCGGAGCGGATCTGATCCTCAGACCTAGGTGGCTAAGTTGAGCCGCCTATTCTATGTCACCCCGTCAAACCAACGTAAATCGCACATGCTGTTTCACATGAAGATGAGAGAGCTAAAAGTTAAATGCTATGGAAAAAAAGGAATCTTAACAAGATGCAGCAGCCGCAACATATGCTAGTTTTCTTACTTTATGGCAGGCTATTGATTGCTTCCTTGGTATCTATCTATATCTATCTACGTGTTTTACTTTGGATGTGAACTTGTGATCTTGTAGTGTTCTGTTAATTACTAAAATGATTAGGCTGAAAAGAAAAAAGAAAAAAAATATATAGTTGTTTTATGTTTGTTTGAAAGTCGATTGTTCGTACGGTTTTGTTACCAGTTGATTAAAGTTGACCGTTGATACCAGTATCTAAAGTCGACCGTTGGTACGGTGTTGTTACCAGTCGACTTAGCCGACCATTGGTACCAATCGACTAAAGTCGACCGTTGATACGGTTTTGTTACGCGTCGACTAAAGTTATGTTTTTATTATGTTGATGTTTTCTTTTCTTTTCTAGTTTACTACTCCAGTCCGAGCTTTCGCGATTTCACCGCTCGGACTGCGGGAGGGTATTAGATGATAAATAAGGCTCAAGCCCGGTATGTGGGGTTGAGTCCATTAGGGTTTCATTATGTATTGCCTCTATATATGTCGTATCAATAAAGCGTATCACCTACGAGGTTTTATATTGTCTAACACATTTTAGTCCCGATTTGTTTAGTAGATAGATTAAAATATAAGAAAATATTTTGGCTACAATTAAAATATCTGATTGGCTACAATTTCACACTAAGATTTAGAGACTCACAAATATGCTCAATGATTCACAAAAAGACTCAGCGACACACAATTTGTAACACGAAATTGTAAAGAGTTGGCTAAAAACTTGTAGATAAAATATTCCTAAAATATAATGTACATTAATTTGTATGATTTTTTTTGTTAAGGGAATATGAATGATTTGGTGATATTCTTTATTAGTTACAGTTATAGATTTGTTTGATTGATTCAATTTTTTGATTTTAGGAGACTCATTGTTTTTTATGTTCGAGTTTTCAGGTTTTTTCTAGATGAGCTAAGAAATGATAGGTAAAAAAGAAAAGAAACCAAATGACTTGCGAGATATCTAGTTGGTGTTTTAAAAGGAAAATATAAATGAAAGAATGTTGATTTTTATTTCGTATTTCCGGGTTGAAATGAAATAAAAAAGAAGAAAAAAATTGCATTCTCGAGTTAGAAAGAAAAAGAGACATAATTAAATTTATGTCATTTTAAAAATATTCACTTTATCACTAAAGACGAATATAAATAAGAGATGTATGAAAATTGGGGGTTAAATCGGTCGTTATATACTCAATAGTTTGGGTATAGTTTTGTTTCCTTCTAACGGAAACTTTTTAATGAAAATGCTACGAATTTTTCTGACATTTCCTTTACATTTTTTTTTCTTTTTTATACAACTAAGATTAAAGAACATAATAAAATTTTAATTTCTTGTTGTTTCCTTGTATCTCTGTTAAAAAAAAATAAAAAAACGTGACGTTAATGATCATGCTTTTCGACACAACCGTACTCGTAGGTCGATTTTGCAATTTGTATATTTTGCATTCTATTTTACTTTATCATACGCTCCACCTTTCCAATCAAGCGTGCAATGTACTTATTTTGAAAATTGAAATGGTGCTTTTCTTACTCGAACTAGGTAAAATATTTCGTTGTCTACTATGACAATTATAAATAAAAAATAAAAAAAGAAAAAGAAAGAAAAAAGAAAAAGCTAGTGACTTATGAAATACCATATTCTGATTCATTGGATTGTGAGAACGAACCTTATTGTTGTGAACAACAGATAATCTAGAATATTTTTGCTTCTCATATTGAGCAATTAACAACTTTTTTCCTGTCTACCTTCGAAGATCTCTTTCATCCATGTGACTAGGGGTTTGACCGATTCGAGCGTAGCCGAACATTGTGAAGATCGAAACTCTACTCGACTCAAATCCTGGGGCTCGTAACTCGATTGACTCGATCGGTATATATTTTCATGCTCAAGCTATAGCTCAGGATGACAGGGTGTAATCAATACTCTTGAGCTTGGCTCGGCTCGGTTCCACTTGATTATCGGCTTTGGAATGTTGGTAACCACAGTAATTAGAGATTAACATTACTCGATTCGGTATATTTGTGCTCAACTCGCCTGGCTTATAAAGCGCGAAATATATGTAAATATCCGTAAACACAAAGGTGAGAATGTTAAAAAGATTTAAACTCACTAAGGATCGCAAGCTTTTCGACCCGAGTACTTTGATACTCAAACTCGACTAAAAAGTATACTCGAATAGCTCGAGCTCGAGCTCAACTCAAGTCAATCTCAAGTAGCTCGTGACTTGTCTCGCTTGTTTACACCTAATATCTAACTTGGCAAGCAATTTTTAGTCATGGACTCATGAGTGACATTTACTTTTAGCGTAAAACACGTGTATTTTTGGAAAAATACATTTCACAATAGCAAATGCGACCAAAAGTGTTTTCTTTTTGTTGTTTGTCATGACTTAGAAATATATGAACACGTGGCCCTCCAGGTATACAATAATTTAATTTTTCTTTTTTCTTTTTTGAGGTAAAGTGACATTTTAGAAAAGTCGGCAATAAAGAGGGCAGCTATCACTTCTTGAAATTTGGAAGTTTCATATCAAAAAGTTGATGAGTTGTCGATACCATTCGAGCGCATCCATACCTTTTAATCTACCATTAAAAACCGCAATTACGCGTCACATGTTTCTATTCATATATTTTGTTTCTAGAACCTAATAATCGAACAACATTTCAATGTGTTCGACCCCTTGAGTGACACGAAATACTTTACTATTAACTAAGTGTTGGTTATCGGAGTGTTATTTATAAAATGCAAGTTGTTGGACGATGTCTAAATGTTTATTCGCAAAACCACGGGCGGAATCAGGGGTTCTCGAAGTTCACGAGAATTTTATGGATTTTTGTTCTGTTTTGACTTTTTTATTTAAATGAATATGTAATACAAAATATATTTTGTTAAGAAATTAACTAAAAGGCTTGTATCTCAATGATACCTTATATTGTGTGAGAAGCTTTCAACAAATGGTACGAATTTAAGTCATGCTTAAGACATTTGAGATAGATTTGTGCTATAGATATTGTGAAATAGTTAAATTGATGATCTTTAAAAAAAAAAAAAAAAAAAAAAAAAAAAAAAAAAAAAAAAAAAAAAAANATATAATACTAAAAGGCAATATTTTAACTGTGTCATCGATCTTTTGAAAAGAGTGTCTGTACACATTAAAAAATTTGACCGTATTTGGAAAGTGGCTGATATTTCATATCTTCCATAACCAACAAAATAAAGTTTTAGTGAGTTTATAGTGATTCTTCTTTGAATTATATCAAATATGATAAGCTCCTTTAATTACTAAGTCCAAGTGTCATATGGAGCTTGAGTTTAACTAGAATTTTTTTTTGGTGTTCGTAACTAATCAATGAGATTTATGCAATCATACAAAGCGACTGCCTCAATGATGCGACTAACCAGAGTGACAAAGTTGAAATGAACGAACTCATTAAATTGTGCCAAAGCGTCATTGGTCATTCCGTTGATATTGGGTATTTGGTAGGTTTGGGAGACTTAAGTTCAAGTCAAATTTCGAGATTAAAGGCAATGTTATTACTACTGTGTTATTAGATTTGGATGCAGATGTCTTTGGTTTCCTCTTAGGCCAAGGATTTAAATCTCGTTAGGTGTGTACATTTGTGATAGCCAGAAAAAGGTTGGAACGGTATCGGATTAACCTGGTAAGACCGCGTACATCAGAGTTAAAAAGATTCGCTCTCTCCGGGTTAACTTAAACAGGAAAATCATATCCTTCTGCGTGTAACTATTTTTTTTTCTTTGAAAGGCTGAGAATTTTATACAACAGACCACCCAAAAAATAGGGGCAAACAAAAGATCCAGGACTATACAGAGCTAAGCAACGCCAAAAGGCTACAACCAATAGAAACTACACAAACAAACACAAAAAGACTCAATCAAACGAATTGAAAGGCCTAGATATCCAAACATTCTAGTTACCTGGCTTTGACGAAAGACGGCCAGCCATCCAAGTCTTGGATAGTCTTTGAATGGCCGGGAAAATGTCTTCCTATTTAATCTTTGGGATAGAATCCGTAGTGGCATTTACGATTATTTCTCCACTTCCAAATCGCCCATAAAGAAATTTGGAAAACCCCTTGAAGAACCTTCCCCTCCTTTGAATTACCAACCGAGGTGATACTTCCCCAAGCAATGTCCGAAATTGAGAAAGACAGAAACCACCGGACAATCAAGATTCCACCAATTCCCAGACTTTCCTCCAAATGGGTAAGACACACGAACATTTGAGAATGCAATGATCCAAGTCTTCAGCGTCCTGCTCACAAAAGGGCAGGCCAAGGACTCTAACACGACACACGAGATGATAGACTAGAACGGGTAGGTAACCTATTTAAAGAAGCCCGCCAAACACAAATATTCACCTTTCGAGGTATCCAAGAATTCCAGAAGTGATGGTTGCCGATGCTATTATTGGCAAGGTAAATGTTTTGAATCCATTTAGACATGATGCAGACTTTGAAACTTCTTGAACTATCAAAGGCCCATAGCCACTTATCTCTCTCCTCGGCTAAAGAGGGAAGACTTCCAATGTAGGAAAATGGCTCTTCCACGAGGGGGAAATGCCAACTCCGATTCCAACCCCAAGTTTTCTTCACCATAGACCGACGCTCGCTTATAGTGCAATCCTTGTTAGTCTCGAGGGCAAAAAATCTACGAAAAGACTCCAAGAGATGCACCCCACTTCTACACCATGGATCTTTCCAAAGTAAAGTACTTGAGCCAATTGAAACTTTACGAACAGAAGAAGACTTAAATGAAGAGTTGATATTATCAATACTCTTAATAATATTGATGATGTCAGGCCAAATTCCACTCGATCCCAGCTGATTTGCAGGCAAATTTAAACTGCCATCCGCCCCGTAAAAACTTAAACAGGGTATATGTAAGGATAGCTAGGTTGCAGACGTGGCAGGGCGGCTGGCCAATCAGAGCGCGACACGTGTCCATTCTGACGCGTCAGTACGAGGTTCAGGGAATGTTCCAGAGCAATCCACAGCCAATAGGAAGGTGACACGTGGCACAATGATTGGCTAATGATTGGAAAAATCTGGATAAACCAAGAAGAGTCAAGTCGGTGAAATATATGTCGGTGGAATTGTTTTGTCCAGAAGCTTCAAAAAGGCTATAAATAGCACCAGATCCAAGAGACAAGAGGAGCTTTCCATATACACAAAAAAAAAAAAAAAAAGAAAAAAAAAATACACACACATCAATTTAATAATTGTGATATTTAGTAGTAGTAGTATTAAGGTAGTAGAGAGGATTATTGTTTGTAATATTAGAAGCTTGTATCAAACTTTGGTAATTTAAGGTATTAATCTTTCTTTAATTTCTTTCATCCTCTCTTAATTTAAAGCATTTATATTTACGTTTTAGTTAATTACTTTGTATCTCTTAATGGTTTTTTTTTTTTAATAAATCTTTTACTCTTAAAATTAAATTAATAAAGCTTTAAACTTTTTGTATAAATCTTTATTTTTTTAGCCCTATAATTAAGTAAGTTTTCATCTTTTTACCTTAAAAATTATTTTTAGCTAGTATTTTACTTAAAAGTCTTAATCTTTTTACATTTTTAGTGTTAACTTAGTTTTAAAAAAATCAAACTTTTATAATTTTAAGTCTTTTACTTAAAAAGTTGTCAACTTTATTAAAAATCCATTTAAAAATTATAAAAAGTTTCAAACTTTGGTGAGAATCATCGGTTTTATGAAGTATTTTGGGTTAATTATTGAGCTTGGACGTGGGTTAATCATCATTATCGCTCTTAATTAAATCCGGGTACTTTCTCTCCCTTTTCTTTATTATTTAGCTTAATTATAGTTTTAGCTAAATTATTTAGCATAGATAAATATAATTATGGTTGTTAGAGTTATTGTTGCTCGTAGTTTAATTATCATGCGTAGTGAGTAGATTTATTAGTGTTTGCTAAGTGATGCTAATTTGTGATTTAAGTGTGGGTTAATAAAAAGTTTATGATTAATAATTAGACATATTATTTAGATTTGTAATTTTATTGTTTGAAGGGCAAAAGCTGGAAAATAATTAAATTACACATCTAGCAATTATTTTCTTTTAAAAAGATTGTTTGCAATAAAAAACCAACGTTGTGAGCAAATAGTTTTTTTTAAGGAATATAATTCGTCATCAAACTTTATTCCACACTTAATGAGCTCATTACGTCACTTGGCAAACATATTTCACACTAGCTTAGAAGACTCGTTGACACCGGATACTTTTTTAAAGAAATAGATAAATGAGATGATAAGAAAAGTAATAACGTAAATTTGTTCCTTTTAAAATATGAAACAAAGAATGAGACAATGCGTCCATATTACTAACAAATGTGGAAGCTTGGGGTCTCCAAAATTTATTGCGTTGAGTAGCAAAAGACGTGTGTGAGCGCGCGCCCATCGATTTTTAAATATAGCGTTGGCGAATCTACAATATATTGACTCGAACATAAAATGATGTGTGTGAGCGCCTATCGATTCAAAACTCAATCCTTACGATGATGATAGACCTTCAAGTACTTCTCTACATGTAGACTTTTTCCTATGTATATGATAAATTTTTAATCTTTTATTGGTTTCATTGGTGTGGAATTGTGAGATGACCACATGACACAAATTTTAAGTTATGTGATGCATTTAATGAGTATCTTAGGGAGCATATAAATAGTATAATCAAGTTAATGTTTGTCAAATTACCGTAAATGTGAATGAAATAGTAAGGAAACAACTAATAAAATATTAATAAACCAAGAAATGTAAACTTGTTACATCCATAAAAAGCTAATAATGAAATTTTAGTGATTTCTCCGGGTCAAATGCGTGATGTGCATTTGGAAAAGGTCATCAGGTTGCATTTTACAAATTTGTAAATTCCTTCAATATATTGACAAATGACATAATAAAATTTCATAAATTCCTTCAATATATTTACAAATTTGTAAAAGTAAACATGGTTGTTAACAACATTTATACAAAAACAATATTTCTAAAAGTATAATCTATGCCGTGACAGTTGATCATCGCTTTCATCATTCTAAAAGTATAATCTATGCAGTGACAGTTGATCATCCCTTTCATCCTTGTATAAGTACATTCCATGCAGTCACAGTTGCAGGCATTCAGCGCGATCCGTCTATTTACTTGCAGGACCAATGATGGCACAAGAAATTACTTGTGTTCCTGTAATAACATGTACTTTAATTATCATGGCAATAGTTGCGTTATTATAATCCTACTTCCATTACAAAGGCCAGCCATTTGACTCATATGAGCTTTTCAAGTATTGAATCCTTGTCAACCATAAAATAGTTTGTGGTAAAATAAAATGAAAAAGATTAAGAAAAGTATATCGATTGAAGAAGCATTTACGCGAAAGTGGGAACTCTTTAGAACTTGGTGAGCCTTTCANATGACAGGTTCGATGACTCATCAAAACCACAACCAACTATCCGTTAGTAACTAATATACTTATCTATTAGAAATTAAGAATTGTGAACTTACTTGATATGGAGAGGAGACATGCTATTGAAAAAGGACCATTGTGCGATTTGGATTTATGTCCTCATAAACCCACTCGGCCCATGTCTTAGGCACTCTTTTGTACACCACAGGCCTATCAACTTGGTCTATTGCGTTGCTCCTTCATCAAAAGATCCTCGCCTATTTCATCACAATTACAATCATTTATTTGCAAAATCTAAAATAAATTAAGACATAGAAATTTATGAAAAATAGATAATTAGGGAGAAAATTATAGAAATGATACTTACATGACCTTCATGTTTACTGTGTTCATCCTCGCCTATTGTTATGCAGAATCTAAAGAACTACAAAAGAAATAAGTACTTTAAAAGTAAAATAAAGCTCCAACCTATACACACACACACACACACACAAAAACTTTGTTTGGATCTAGTAGCTTAAAGCTTATGCTATTAAGAAAAGCTCCATATTTTACATGGAAGGGTCGGTATAGAAGAATAAGAAAAGGAGTTCACCTCAAATAAAGGCAAAGCGCCATGGGAAGAGTAGAATGACCTAAACATCTCTTTTATCTCCTCCAAGCTCGTGTGTTATGAGAACCGTCGACCTTGGAAAAATGCTAAGAATCTCACCTTGTTTTGGTTTTTGAACCCGATCATCAGATGTAATGACCAGTTCAGAATGTGACTTTGCTTCACATTTGAACATGAACAGGGTTGGGGAGGCCTTCCTTATGTCACGTCAGTTTGAGCACTTGAACCTCATCCTCTTTCCAAGACTAAAACTTTGAACAAAAAGGTTTGTCGTTCAGTTAAAGAATGAGAAACTACTTTATAACTTAGAAAATACCAAAAATGAGTACAAAATTCACCTTAAATCCAAAAGCTTGGCCAAACTAAGCAACCGCAATTTCACATACTTCCAAATAAAGTCTGCACCCATTCTGCAAGCAAAGTCAATCACCTAAATATGATGCATAAAACCCTAATGCTTATTAAGCATTCGCTTACTGAAACTAAATTTACAAAATAACTAACAATGCAATGTTTTCAGTAATCAATACTTTAACAACCATGAAAAATGTGTCATTTAAGTAACGTCATCTAAGTAACAGTGAACTATTTAGCACATTTATCAGAAAAGCATGATTGCCCCTTGCAATAGTGAAGGGTTCTTTATTAAAAAAACATGAAAAGTCAAATAGGCAATAATCTCGTAGTATATGCAATCCCAGACATCCGTAATTGGATAAATAGAAACAAAATATATCTATCCAAACACTAAGCAATTCGACTAATCATACGATTCGAGTTCAATATTTAATAAGCTAAGTGAGACTAACTTGAATTTTAAAAGGAAAGGTAGCACTGAAAAGCATCATTTGTATGCGACCAAGTGGAGGCATGTATGACTCTGAACGCTCCACAATCTTTCAAATCTGGGGTTCAAACCTCATATCCAGCATTCGATTAGCCTCATCTACAACCCAAGTACTTGATCTTCTTGAGTGAGATTTTTGATCTTTCAATCATGCCCGTTAGTCGTCCTGGTGTAGCTACTAAGATGTCCACACATGTTTCAATGCTTTCAACTACATTAGATCAGGATACAAATAAAAGGCTATCATGAGTAGAATATTCAATAAATAGTGATGTTAAATGTTAATGGTTGAATAAACTTGCAACAATATATATACCTGATTATGCGCCGATTCACCTACATAGGCAACACCAATGGTTGCTGAAACGAATATAAAATCGATGTATAATAAACTGATGACAGAATTCCCTTTATTTTGATGGACTGAATTGAATGCTTAAATATAGCTTCCCATGTTCTACAAGAGTTGCATTTTCATAAGTTGTAAAACATTTTGGGAGACAAAGCTGATCATAATCCCTTTAAAAGATACATTATTAATGTTTTTACTTCTGTTAGTTAACCTATACCAGTCACACAAACCAATAAAGTGATCAACCTCCAATAAAAAAGAATGGTTCTGGGAATAGAGGTTGACTCCTTCATTATTCCGTAAGAAGTTTGAAGCCTAACTGCGTTTGGAGTATTCAAAGTAAAGCACAAAAAGTAAGAGACTTACCGGAATGAAGTTAAGAATATTCAAAGTAAATCATACGTACCTCAATAGTAACATCATGATCCTCTTCATTTTTTGGTGCTGGGGTATAATCCATTGGCTCCATCTAAATTACTTCCTAAAAATTCATTTAGATGAGGCATTTTATCATGTTCACATGTAGTTAGTTATGAACAGTAGCAAAAGACAATCCAATCTAAACATAATCCAATCTAAACATATATATGCGATTAACGGCCTTCAAGACTCGTACCAGAACGAAGTTAAGAATATTCAAAGAGACTGTTAATACAAATATCGCTTAAAAACGTTATTTATATTTTACGATCTTTGCTAAGTTTTGTTAACGACAAAGTATAAACTTTAGTTTTTGGTAAAATACAATTTTAGTTTCAAGTCTTGCATAATCTTTGTTTTGCTACATTTTACTCTTCACATTTTAAATATATATAACACAATATTTTCATATTTACTTAAAATATGATATGTCACATCATGGTAATAAAAACTTTGTGTGTTTGACTAACCAAAGTAGTACTTACAAAGTTGAACTTAGTTAGCACTTAAGTCTTGATGTGACACTACATGGTATGGAAGTAAATGGTTCTTACATGCCTTAATAATGTAGTGTAACTTCATGTGTTGCAAAGCTAGCTACTAGGATGATGAGACTTTTGTGTATTGTCAAAGTCTTGTATGTCTTGTCACATCTCATCATTAGGTTTTGTGTCATAAGCACATTGATGGTAACCTTGTGTGTTTGACTATCTTAAGACCTAATCTACAAGCCATGCATGTGGGAAGGAGTTAAGGTTGATGTGACTTAACATTGGTTTGGAAGTTAAGGTAAGACCATTTAACTGTCAGACCTGGCGGCACCCTCGCATTACACGGGCGGAACCCTTGGGAGGGTTCCGCGGGTTCCGCCAGGGCAAATGATCTTTTGCCTATAAATACCAAACTACTTGCTAGCTTTTATTTTCATCACTTCTCATTATATTTTCACACACATTCATATTATCCCTCATCTAACCATTAACCATTTCATTGTTGTTGTGAAATTTCTTATTGTAGCAAAGAAAGTTCACTAACTCATTTTAGTTTCAAGCTTCCAACAAGAAGTTGCAAGTCTTGATAACTAAAGCATTGTGTAGATTTCTTCAAGTCTATACTTTTCATTCTTTGTGTGTATAGTTGTGATCGGTTAGTATTTGTGCCTTAAAATACAAAGTGTAAAGGGAGTTGTTGTACCCTTGTGAAAGAACTAATCGGGAGTGGTTGTACCCTTGGTAAAGAACTCGACATCTAGCTTTGTGTCGGTAAATATTGTAAGCGACGTGTAAGGTTTTCTCCGCCGGATAAAGGAGCTTGTTGATAGTGCTTGAAACTCTCGAGTTGGATACTCGGGGCGTGGACGTAGGGCAAGGGCAAGTGAGGTCCTTGTAGCCGAACCACGATAACCTATCGTGTTGTGGTTTGATTGTTCTTTCCTTATCTTTTGCATATATATTTATATTGTGTTTGATATATCGTCAAATCTAATTCTTGTTTACACGAAAGTTTCAATAAGATTTTAAAAGATAATTAACGATAAAAAGAGGTAAAATATTCAACCCCCCTTCTAGTTTTCCACAGACCATTCCGTATAGTTCGGGTTCCAGGTACGTTAAGATCTTTAAGGGCCTAACGTACCCTACTGTCTCGTGTACCAAAGTGTCCATAATTCCAAATATCCATAGCCGCAAATCCAATACGTCCAATACAAGTTCACAAGTCTCAAGTGTGGATTCCAAGTCCGTCATCCAAATCAAATTAACTTTAACAATTTATATTTTACATTTCATAATTATTATTCCGTATTAATAATTACCGTTTAACCGTTTAAACTAATAATAATAAAAATAATAATAATAATACTAAGGTTAATAATAATAATAATAATAATAATAATAATAATAATAATAATAATAATAATAATAATAATAATAATAATAATAATAATAATAATAATAATAATAATAATAATAATAATAATAATAATAATAATAATAAGGTTATTAATAATAATAATAACCATCCGAGACCAAAACCATATCCGTATCACAACATCAATCCCATAACCTCGCCTCAACCAATTTACCAAACCAAAACCTTAGTCCTAAACCTATTCGGCTAATCCCATAAACCATAACCAAAATCCAATTCGCATAACACTTTCGGCTACCCAAATCACAACCAAATCCAAAACCAAGTCCAAATAACATCAACAACAATAATAATACTAAAAAATATCCACCACCCAAGCCACGGTGGTGGTGGCAGCCGGCTGTCGAGCCATCAACAAGCCAAACGGAGCCTTAAAAATTACCCAAACAACAAATATATACTCCCTTTCGTCACCAAATTCAACCAAAACATCCAAATAACCAAACCCTCACCGACTCAACCGAGTTGACTCGGTGAGTTGACCGAGACGTGACCCAACGTGACCACAAAGGAAAAACCACACGAGTTTTGTTATCAAAACCTTAAATAAACACGATTTTATAAAAGAAAACATAATAAATTCGGATTAAATCAAATTATAAAATTAGGGTTTCGTTTAAAATGTGTTTTTATTAATAAAACATGATTAAAAGAGGGTGGGGAGTGCTCGATTACCAAAAGAACACGGTGGGGTAAGGTGGCGGCGTGCGGTGGTGGCGTACGAATAGAAAAAGGGGGCCAGGGGATGCGTGCCTTCGAATGAAGGAAAACGGGTTGCGGGGATGCGTCGGGGGTGTCCCGATCTATAAAATAGGGTAGGTGGTGTAGTGGGTGGTTGCCGGAAAATTTTCCGGTGGCCGGAATTATAGCCGGCGGTGGGGGTGAGGTGACCGGCGTGAGGGAGAGAGAAAGAAGGTGAGAGAAGTGGGTGTTTTTGTGTTTAAAATAAATAAAAGTTTTATTATTAGTGGGTATTTGTTGAGTATATATTTAGACCTTGATAGATCTAAGAGCCTGGAATAGATCGTTCGTATAGCCAATGTAATCACTAGCTTACTAATAGAGAATCCCTTAAGCTTGTATTTTAGAAGCGGAAACAAATACAAACTATGAACACAAAATACTAAGAACAGTTGATCCTCTATGGATCTTTATATTCTAAAACTTGTGTTTTCTAAAACGTCCATTGAACATAAACTTGTGTTCCTTTTATAGACAAGGAACCCTAACCCTAATCCGTTTCTCAAGAAACGTATCTTCTAAATAATATGCATTATCTCGTACTATAATATCTCATGCATATCCTAACTACATTACATAATATGCGGCTAAACATTATTCGCAGAAACTAAATCTGCTGAACTCTATCTTCAGCAGTAACTACTCTTCAGCAGGATCTGGTCTTCAGCAGATCCCATCTTCAGCAGTAACCATCAGTAGATTCTGTACTCAGCAGAATTCCCAAGAATCCTCCCCTAATCTTGAATTTGACCTGGGTTAAGTTCAAGATTTCTTGATAGATCATAAGCTCAGAGGATTGACATCGAACATCAGCAGCAAAGAACCAAAAACTTGACATCTCTATGATGATAAACTTGAAACACCAGATCTTTGCAGCAACATATGACAATAGATACATCAAAACAAATAAGTTTCAGACTATTCTCATCACATCCAGGTGTGTTAACTCCTGTGAGAGGTGAATCACTGAATATAATGGATTTGATGTCTCTTTACCAATAGCCATCACTACTGGAGTAGCCAAATGTTTAAGTTCGAAAACTATGGTACACTGATAACCATATGATTTTTAGTAAATCATGAACTATAAACGGATTTGAGTTGCCTTTACCTATACCCGTTTGCTCAGGACTAGCCAATTCTTAAAGGAAGTATCCTTGGTGAATTGAAAACCAATATGGAATTCCACAACCTTTACCACAAGCCATATACTTATGGGCTAGTCAATGTTTAGGATTTTCAATGAATAAGATCCATGGTACATTGATGACCATTTCAACTCTCAGCAATGAAGCATGGGTGAGCTGAATACCCTATGGTTTTTGGCAAACCATTACTGCCATTAACAGATTTGATTAGTTACCTTCCAGTCTGTCAACACACTATAAGACACTTCTGGAAATGTAACAGTGGAACCTTGTTTGATGAAAGTAGAATTATTAGCTTGAATAAGTAGAAGGCTTGAGCAGCTGCATGTTCTGCCTTCTTGGATAACATAGCTCTATAATGGAGAAGAAAATATCTCTGAGAGACAGATATATTGGAAGACCCAGCAACAGATCGTGGCTTCACTGAACTAGGTTCAGCAGTAGGAACTGCATCAGAAGAAACCGTGGAAGAAACAATCACCAATTGATCATCAGTGGAAACAGGTGTTGCTGTAGATTGACCAGCAGATGCTTCATCAGGAGAAATGGAAGAGTTGTCTTGTACTTCAGCAGATATGGGAGGCTCAGTGGAAACTACACCTTTAGTAGAAACTACATCCTCAGTAGTTTTGGATCTCTTAGCAGAAGGAGTATCCATCACATCAGCAGTTCTCTTAACAGTTTTAACATTTCTCATGACCACATTATAAAGCCTCAGCAACTCAGACCAGACTGGTATATTGATGTACTCTGCATATACAACACTTCCCTCGTGTCTCTTCTTTCTTCAGCAGCAGTCTTTGGCTTATTCCTCTTTTCCTTTTGTTTTTGAGCTGCAATAGCTTTCCTTTTCTCTGCAGCTGCTCTCTTCTTTTGTTCTCCAAGAGCCACCATTTGAGCAGCAAAATTGTCACTGTCAAAGTCAACTCCTAGTATACTCTAAGCCAGGTTGGAATTTGATGCAGCCTGCATAGCATAGTTGTCCCACTGCTCATTAGTAAAATGAATGAATTGTGCATCCAATTCTCTTTGTCTTGCAGGAGAAATATTTGAAGTGAACTGCTCTGACAGCTTGATGCAGGCAATCTAAGCGGTGAAGCTTAAACCACGGGTATCATTGTCCCAACAAACGGTGAAATTGATCAAGTTACTCAAGTCGTGAGTTATGAATGATGAATGGTTATAAAAGATTTGATTTGGTTTAAATTAAACTACGAAAACTTAATTGAAAACTCAGATGAAGTAAAGAACGGGACAAAGAGAAACAAAACTAGTAATTAAAGAAAACATATGTTTAAGAAATAAGTAAAAGAAATTAAGTAAGAAAGAAATAAAGAAAATGGTTTTTGAACTAAGAAAATAAAACAAGTAAAAGATAAATAAACTAAGTTAAAAAGATTCTAAGAAAAATTCGACAGAGTAACGGAAGGAAAATGATAAAAGAAAACTCCACTCGATAAACGATGGAGTGTAAATAAGCCTAGCTCGGCTTAACAAACTAACAAAAAGAAAACAAAGTAAAAACTAGCAAGACATGATCCGAACTTGCAAGATTAGTTGCCAAGATAAACTCGCAACCTAGGTAAAATTGCTTACTCGCAATGATGGTTGCTTACTCGCAACCTTAAACCATACTCGCAAGTCCAAACCATACTCGCAGAACAAAACCTTGCTCGCAATTGATTTTCATACTCGCAAGACAAGAACCCTATTCGCAATTCTGTAGCATACTCGCAATTATTTGAACCTTACTCGCAATTCTGTATACCTATTCGCAAACATGAATCACTACTCGCAAAAGTTTACCATACTCGCAATTTGTTGTTCTTACTCGCAATTTTAAACCCTTATTCGCAAAAACTAAAACATATTCGCAAACACCAAACCCTATTCGCAAAAACCCTAACTTTTAGAAAATTATACGTATCTATTTTTTTAGAACATGCAAATGTAAAAACCTAATCTTTAACGTGTAGAAAAGCTTAAAACTCAAAAGTAACTTAATAAAACTTATTTAGACTCAATATTAAGTAAACCAAAAACTCAAAATAAGCTAAAATAATCTAGTTTAACCAAAATAAGCTTTTTATATTTCTAGGGCTTGTAACTCAAAAACTATTTTAGACTCAAAATAAAGATTAAAAGCTAAAGAGATTAACTAGAAAACTTGTAAATAAGCTATCACAACACGTAAACAACAAGCTTTTACAAGCTACAAGATCAAAATAAGCTCAAGTCACCATAAAGAGGCACAAGAATTTCTTCCATGAAAAGGTGGTGCAAGACTTATAAGAGCTTATCATGAATCACGATAGAAGTAAAAAGCTTGAAATAAGATGAAAAGAAATAAAGGAAAGATTGAAATAAGCTAAGTAATAAGCAAAGTAGAAGACTTGAAATAAAAAGTTTGCATAAAAATAATTTCTTACACTACAACTTAAAAATAAGCTAAAGCTAATTTAAGACTAACTAAATTCTAAAATCTAAAATCTAACACCCTCAAAATGAGAAGGGGTGGGGATATTTAAGGGAGCCATGCAGGCTTGCCTTGTTTACATCTTTGACACTTAGCCCCTCGATCTTCTAATTTTCGTTCATACATAGCATAAACTAGAGATACGACACTAATTAAATTTCTAAAACACGACATAAGTCCTTGTAACTTTGAGGTGAATGTGTTGACGAGCTCTCCAAAGATCTTCAATAGTGTAAAAGTGATCACTTGCTCGGATTTAGAAAGTTATGGCTTCATATTCATCACTGAGCTTTGATTAAGTGTCTCTTGAACTTTCTTGAGCCTTTGAGAAATAATTCGTCTTCACGGGCTTCTCATAAGTAGATTTCTTCTTTGATTTGGCTTTTAGACTCTTTTCCAAATCTTGTGCTCTTTTACGGCTTCTTGGTTGATTTTCATGCCATTTATGCATTATCCATTCCTGCACGATCACAAACACAAAAACAACATATCTTTGGCGTTTCGCGTTAGTTTTTGGTCTATTCTACACTTAAACTAAGGTAAAAGATATGTGTAATTTAGCACATATCAAAATCCCCCAGACTAAGGTATTGCGTGTCCTCACGCAATGTAATCACGTCACGCCTTAAAGATAAATGATTTCACACCTCTCTTTACTAACTTTGAAAAGTAGCAAAATGTTCAAGAGAAATACGAAATCATTTATTCCCTAAAACGCCCCGAGTTTCCATTTTTGACTAAGTACAACATTTATAACATACTTTAGCTTGTGACGGTGCGAATGACTCTCATTATCTTTTGATAACGATTAAGGATCATAGAGCAAGAACACGATTCATAGAAAAGTGACCGATTGGATAAAATTCATCGTCCCTGATTTTTCACAAGTCCCAAACTAAGTGCAAAAACGAGATCACCGCTTACTTAGACGTTAGATACCAATACTACTCATGGAAGTTACTTGTGTGTGGTAACCTCCCGTTCCCAAGTCCTATTTTTGTATCTAAATATTTTATTTGTGAGAGAAATGAATTTCTTCATAAGCATCTCTTTTCATAGTTTTTAATCCGATAAAGATACCAAATTCATACGCTAAGTAGTTCTCGGTCTTCCCTTAAGAAGGTCTGCAAGAGAAATGTGGTCCACATCAAGGATAATGGGGTACATACAAAGAAAATGGAATACATATACATGAGTTGACGTGCATTCATGCGTCCAATCTAGGATCATCCACATGTAGTGTAATGCACGACCAACTTCATACTTGACACTTGAAGCTCAACATCCATACATCTTCAACATACTTCCTTATTCTTTCTTTTCTTTTCTTTTTCTTTTTCTTTTCTCATTTTTTTTTCTTCTTGTTTTTTTTTCACTTTTTTCTTTCTTTTTCTTGCCTTAGTTACTTCTCGACTCCGAACCTTCACGGTTTTAATCCAAGACCTACCGCCGACCTTTTTAGGGGTCAGAATCTAGGATCTAAGGTCCGATCTCAATCCGAAGTTTTTAAAGCACCTTAGCTTTTACATAACACCGGGCTTTAGGGTAGCACCAAAACCACTTGCAGCGTACTACGCTTTTATGCAATAAGATGAAATACAATACATATACAACTCGATCTTGTGGTGCGTATCAATGATGTGTACCCAATTTCCCAAGCAAAGATTCTCACGAGAAGAACTAGAACTACTCATCGGCTAAACCTAACATCTTTAATTATTTAGCACATATATGGGTGAAATAAGCTGATGGGAACGAAAAGCCACAAGTACCCTCGATGAGTTTTTAAGAGTACCACTACTCCTCGCATGGTAACTAACTTCTAAATAAACACTATCATTTCTCATTCTCCGCATTTTGAAAACCTCAAATAATGAGATCCGCAGATACTTAGCCGATAATTTTTAGCTATGCATATATAAAGTAAAGTACGAGAGCCGACAAAAGAGTAGCTCCTTGTGTACAAGACTAGCAAAAGCTTTTATAATCATCTTTGGTTAAGGGAACATGCTAGGGCTCAACATGCCCGGATCAAGTCAAAATTTTTATTCTCACTCTTACCTAGTAGGAAAGTCAAACTTGGTGTCAAAGCTTTTATTCTATTTTTATATTTTTATATTTTTCTCATTTTTTTGTGCTTTTTGCTTTGAAAATTTTTCAAAATTTTTCAATTTTTTTTTGGATTTTTGAGGAAAACGGGGTTGCGTAAGTAAACGACAAATATGAAAGTGCGAAGTCAATCAAATCGAGGATTCACCCCCCCCCAGACTAAAGATAAACATTGTCCTCAATGTTTAAAAAGGTAAGGGTAATCCTAACAATAATTCTAAGGCCGTTTATGAAGTATGCCAAAGATACCATTAGTTGATTAGATTAGGATATGGGATTTCCAAGCAGCATCAATGCATGAGACTCGAGTGGAGATGAGACGATCCATGAGCACGAGAGTCATCATGAATTGGCGAAAATCCTGCACAAACACAAACAACAAAGAAAACACAAGATTGGAAGAGGTCGCCCTCCTCGCGTTACTTATTAGAAAATAAAAATGATAAGCATGGGGTGCCTCCCACGAAGCGCTTGTTTTTAAACGAGTCGTGTAGTTTAGACTCGCCCCGAATTTACTTGTTCTTGGGGGAGCAAATTAAACACACATTTGACACAAAAGGAGGAATGCCGGGATTAAAAACAACATCTTCACTCGCAAAGGAGTGTAGAACAAGGAAGGTTTCAAAAGTCACGGGAGGGTGGGTGGGATTCAAGCAAAGTAACTTTTTGTGAAAAGGTTTTCCCTCTCCCGGATCAAGAATAGTGTCCTCATTCCCCGTGTCAAACGGTAGCAAAGATTTTGTTTTCACTATTGATAAAGATTTTTGTTCAAAAGAAAGCAAAAAGCAATCCTTTTCCTTTAACATTAAAAGCTTCTCAAAATTTTTGTTTGGAGTTAAATTCATCAAAAGATGAGTTTTTCCATCATCGAGTATCCCTGGATTAAAAACTTTGTCTTCACAGGAAAAATTGGAAAGGTACTCGATGGTGGACTCATCGGAAGAAAACAAATCATCCTTAAAAGGGGACAAATCATTTAGCACAAGAACAGATTCCACATTAACAATTTTCATTTTAAACTCCTTTTTGAAATCTTTTTCCTTATCAGATTTTTCTTCAAAAGATTTTTCATCAAGAGATTTCCCATACAAAATATCTCTCCATTCGGTTTGATCAGCATTGAAATCAAAAGGTTCATCATCACTTTGATCATCAAACGATTTTTCTTCAAAAGGTTTTCCATACAAAATGTTTTTCCACTCACTTTGATCGGCCTTAAAATCAAAAAGTTCATCATCACTTGGATCGTTAAAAAGCTCAAAGTTCGAACCAAGTGTTGAGGTTTGATTTGGGAAATCATCAACTTGTTTTTGATTAACTTGAACATCAACAAGATCATCATCGTAATTGTTTAGAAGAAACTCCAATCTGCGTAAGTCGGCTTCGACGTCTTCATCCGCTCGTGGGATGGAATCAAGAAGAGCGAGTTCATCGGCGAACTCCTCAAGAAGAGCATCGACTCTAGAATTAGGTTCAGATGGTTGAACTTGCAAGTTGACTTTTTCTGGAGGGAGAGTTGGGGGTGGTTCATTCAACAATTTTTCAATTAAGCGAAGATCTCCCTCCATATCAAAAACGACTTCATCAATTTGAGGTAAAACGGGATCATTATGAGAAACAACCTCGAGCTCTTCCATAGAGAAGTCACTTCCCTCATTCGGAAGGGAAAGATTGGAAGACTCGGAAGAAAGACCTTTAGCATTTTTGACATCGATTCGTTTAGCCGAGAATGGATTGGTGGCGTTTGCAATTTGTTTGATATTGAACGTAATAGACTCATCCTCGACTCGGAGAGTGACTTTTTCAGCAAAAACGTCAATTGAAGCATGGCTCGTTTTCAAGAATCCTCTCCCAAGAATGAGAGGAACTCGAGGATCGGCATCAAAATCACAAACAACAAAATCAACCGGGAAATAAAACTTTCCAATCATCACGATGACATCTTCAGCGATACCTTCAGCACGAGCAATCGAACGGTTCGCGAGCTCCAAAGTCATACGCGTGGGGGTTAAGTCGGGAAGAGATAGACGTTTCCAAACGGACAAAGGCATAAGATTGATGCTTGCACAAGATCGGCCAAGGCGAGGCATTCAATCATTCCCGGAAAATCACAAGGGATTAAAAATTTGCCGGGGTCTCCTAGCTTTTCGGGAAGCTTCTTTAAAATGACCGCCGAGCAATTCTCATTCAAAGGCGTATTAGTGATATCCAATATTTTCTCTTTGTTACTCATTAAGCTTTTGAAAGTAGTAGCAAATTTAGGCATGTAAAGCAAAGCATCGGCAAAACTCAAGTTAAAATGAAGATCTTGAAAAATTTGAAGAAATTTTTTCATTTGTTGTTGATTCTTTTCATAAAACTTTGGGTTAACCGGATATGGCAATGATTTTTTAAACTTTGGTTCATTTCGGACAACCGGAGGTTGGATGTATTCGGTCTTTCCGTTGTTAGTAGGAATTTCCTTATCCTTTGTCGCCTCGGTCTCTCGGTCGACCACCTTAGGAGGTACGGAAGACGAGGTAGTCGGAACCGTGGGTCCTTCATAATTCACACCACTTCTTGTCGTAATCGCTTTGACGCCCCCCCTCGGGTTAGCGATTGTGTTACTAGGTAAAGGAGTGGTGCCTGAACCCGAGGGTCGATCATTTAAACGCTTGCTCAATTCAGCCATTTGGTTAAGCAACATATTATTCATTTTATTTTGTTCTTGAATTTGTGCCTATTGGCTTTGGTACATGGTCTGATTGAAAGTCTGCTGACTTTGGCTTTGACGAATTAACTCTTCCAACATATCATTTATGCTTGGTTGATTTTGAACAACTCCTTGATTTTGATTAAAAGTTTGCCCACGGGCATTGTTGTTAAAACCATGACCTTGATTTTGAAAATTCTGATTATTATTTCCATAATTAGCACCTTGATTTCCAAAATTACCTTGATGATTTTGCAAATTCCTGTTTTGATTAAATCCTTGATGTTGATTTTGAAAACCTTGATTTGCACGATTTTGATTCTGGTTGGCTTGATTGCCATGACTTTGCACATTCTGGTTTGGAGGTGGGTTGTTAAAACCTGGTGGTGATGCAAGAAAGTTGGTTGAACGGTAACTGAGGAGATTGCGGTCCCCTTGGGGTTGATATCGGTTATCACCCATAGTGTACACATTCTCTTGAGCGTAAGAAATGGTTGTGGGGCAATCGTGGTATGCATGGGGACCACCACAAGTTTCGCAACTTGGGTTAACAGCATTGACGGTTTGACGATTGTTGCAAAAACTTTGAAGAATCTTATCAACTTTCTCGTTAAGAGCGGCGATTTCAGGAGTGGAAGACGTGGTAGATCTGATTGACTCTCGTTCAGCAGTAGAATCCCAATAGTTGTGGTGAGCAGTCATGTTTTCGATGAGATCCCAACATTCTTCAGGCCATCTTTTCATGAATGTGCCTCCAGCTGCTGCATTGATCGTGTCACGATGACGTAAATTCAGCCCATTATAGAAGGTATCAATGATTGTGACAAGTAACATGTTGTGATTGGGGCATCGATCAATAGCAAGCTTGTAACGTTCCCAAGCTTCAAACAAGGTTTCATCTGGACGTTGATGGAAATTGCATATGTCGTTTCTTAGCTTGGTCACCATCGACGGTGGAAAGTATTTGGCTAAGAACCTTGAAACCATTTCTTTGAAGGTGTGAATTGAATTCTTTGGGAGTCGGTCAAACCAATTGGTGGCATGGTTAGTTAATGAGTATGGAAAAAGGATAAGGTGAAGAGCATCATCGGTGACACCATTTTGTTTCATGCTTTGAGTAATGTTTAAGAACTTATCAAGGTGTTTGTTTGCGTCCTCATTGGGTAAACCGTGAAATTGGCAAAAGTTTTGGACTTTTTGGATCATATGGNATGGAAAAAGGATAAGGTGAAGAGCATCATCGGTGACACCATTTTGTTTCATGCTTTGAGTAATGTTTAAGAACTTATCAAGGTGTTTGTTTGCGTCCTCATTGGGTAAACCGTGAAATTGGCAAAAGTTTTGGACTTTTTGGATCATATGGTGTTTGAGACCAAAATCTGCAGCATCGATTCCCAAGGGTGCAATCGGGCTTCCTCGCCCATACATGGTTGGAGTACAAAGCTCTTCCATTTTTCGGAGATCTGCAGGAGGTTGAGGACCCACCGGAGGGTTCCCATTTTGTTGATCAGCCATCTCGGTGATGGGGTTGTTAGGATCACGTAACTCGGGTACGTTCCTTTGTCTACGTCTACGACGGCTACGGTTAGAAGGCACTTGGATATAAGAAAACTCGTTCAAGTTAGACTTGGAACGAGTGATCATACAAATCAAAACAGAACAAAGTGTAAAAGAAAGTAGCAAGGAAAATCTTTTTGGTTTTTATACGTTTATAAAAGAAGATAGAAAATATTTTTGGCTTTTATAGGTTTTATAATTTTTTAGTTGTTTTTGTTTTTGAATAAAGCGGTAACTTCTAAAAGAAGGATCTTCAAAACACAAGTCTTGAACGACGAACGACTTAATCTTAATCAACCGCTCCCCGGCAGTGGCGCCAAAAATTGATGCAGGCAATCTAAGCGGTGAAGCTTAAACCACGGGTATCATTGTCCCAACGAGCGGTGAAATTGATCAAGTTACTCAAGTCGTGAGTTATGTGTGATGAATGGTTATAAAAGATTTGATTTGGTTTAAATTAAACTATGAAAACTTAATTGAAAACTCAGATGACGTAAAGAACGGGACAAAGAGAAACAAAACTAATAATTAAAGAAAACATATGTTTAAGAAATAAGTAAAGGAAATTAAGTAAGAAAGAAATGAAGAAAATGGTTTTTGAACTAAGAAAATAAAACAAGTAAAAGATAAATAAACTAAGTTAAAAAGATTCTAAGAAAAATTCGACAGAGTAACGGAAGGAAAATGATAAAAGAAAACTCCACTCGATAAACGATGGAGTGTAAATAAGCCTAGCTCGGCTTAACAAACTAACAAAAAGAAAACAAAGTAAAAACTAGCAAGACATGATCCGAACTTGCAAGATTAGTTGCCAAGATAAACTCGCAACCTAGGTAAAATTGCTTACTCGCAATGATGGTTCCTTACTCGCAACCTTAAACCATACTCGCAAGTCCAAACCATACTCGCAGAACAAAACCTTGCTCGCAATTGATTTTCATACTCGCAAGACAAGAACCCTATTCGCAATTCTGTAGCATACTCGCAATTATTTGAACCTTACTCGCAATTCTGTATACCTATTCGCAAAAATGAATCACTACTCGCAAAAGTTTAACATACTCGCAATTTGTTGTTCTTACTCGCAATTTTAAACCCTTATTCGCAAAAACTAAAACATATTCGCAAACACCAAACCCTATTCGCAAAAACCCTAACTTTTAGAAAATTATACGTATCTATTTTTTTAGAACATGCAAATGTAAAAACCTAATCTTTAACGTGTAGAAAAGCTTAAAACTCAAAAGTAACTTAATGAAAACTTATTTAGACTCAATATTAAGTAAACCAAAAACTCAAAATAAGCTAAAATAATCTAGTTTAACCAAAATAAGCTTTTTATATTTCTAGGGCTTGTAACTCAAAAACTATTTTAGACTCAAAATAAAGATTAAAAGCTAAAGTGATTAACTAGAAAACTTGTAAATAAGCTATCACAACACGTAAACAACAAGCTTTTACAAGCTACAAGATCAAAATAAGCTCAAGTCATCATAAAGAGGCACAAGAATTTCTTCCATGCAAAGGTGGTGCAAGACTTATAAGAGCTTATCATGAATCAAGATAGAAGTAAAAAGCTTGAAATAAGATGAAAAGAAATAAAGGAAAGATTGAAATAAGCTAAGTAATAAGCAAAGTAGAAGACTTGAAATAAAAAGTTTGCATAAAAATAATTTCTTACACTACAACTTAAAAATAAGCTAAAGCTAATTTAAGACTAACTAAATTCTAAAATCTAAAATCTAACACCCTCAAAATGAGAAGGGATGGGGATATTTAAGGGAGCCATGGAGGCTTGCCTTGTTTACATCTTTGACACTTAGCCCCTCGATCTTCTAATTTTCGTTCATACATTGCATAAACTAGAGATACGACACTAATTAACTTTCTAAAACACGACATAAGTCCTTGTAACTTTGAGGTGAATGTGTTGACGAGCTCTCCAAAGATCTTCAATAGTGTAAAAGTGATCACTTGCTCGGATTTAGAAAGTTATGGCTTCATATTCATCACTGAGCTTTGATTAAGTGTCTCTTGAAATTTCTTGAGCCTTTGAGAAATAATTCGTCTTCACGGGCTTCTCATAAGTAGATTTCTTCTTTGATTTGGCTTTTAGACTCTTTTCCAAATCTTGTGTTTTTTTACGGCTTCTTGGTTGATTTTCATGCCATTTATGCATTATCCATTCCTGCACGATCACAAACACAAAAACAACATATCTTTGGCGTTTCGCGTTAGTTTTTGGTCTATTCTACACTTAAACTAAGGTAAAAGATATGTGTAATTTAGCACATATCACAGCTTCTCTTGTAAGGCTCTGCTTTTCATCATATCTGCATACTCTTTCAGCCTTTGTACTTGCTCATTAATTTCATCAGCACTCATAGAATCAATATCAATAACCTCATCTGTTTGAATAGCCTTGCCCTTGTCAGATAGATTCTTAGTAGCAGGATCTGAAGATGGCTCAGCAGTTGGATCATCATTAGAAAGATCCACAAATGGTATCTCCTCAGCAGATGCAGCAGGAGCAACCGATGGGATAGTAACTTTCTCAGCATCCAATACCACTGATGGTTCTGCTGATGGAGTAGGAACAGGAATTGCTTGTTCCTTTTCAGTAGAAACAGTCACAATCTCTTCATCAGCAGAAGCAGTCTTAGAAGTCTCACTAGATACAACCTTCTTCTCTTCCTTTGAAACTGAACAGTTGTCTTCTTAGAGGGAGATGAAGATGCAGCAACTCTATTGGCCACATCAGCAAGTACTCCAAGAGAATCCAATTGTGATTCCTCTAGCTCTTCATCAGAATCAAGCACTAACTTCCTCTTTCTTTTTTGCTAAAGCTTTTCTTCCAGACCTTTAACCTGATCTATCAAATCTGCTATCTCAGCACCCATTGATGATCTAGTATCACTGAGTTCCTTTCTTAAATCTCCCACTTCCTTGATAGTCCTGGTAAGAATTTGACAAACATTTGTAAGAGTAATAGGTTCCTCAGCTCCACCAACAGATTTCTCAGTGGTTTTGGGAGCTTCATAGGACCTTTCAGGAGAAAGAGGCTCAAATACTGGCAGTTCATCAAAGATGTTTCTTTCAGGGCTAGGTGTAGGCATTCTAGTGATTTCAGGTTCATGAGGTAGGGGTATTTGAATACCAGAAGACTGTAAAGTCTCACTAACGTCAGAAGCTTGAACATCAGAGGACTCATGAACAGGTGATGATGGTGGACTAGGTAAGTTAGATGGTGATGGCTGGTCAGTATTTACCTCAGCAGTATTGGAAGGACCCTCATCAGTGGCAACCAATGGACTACTATCAGCAGCATCACCAGCAGATAATGGAATACCATCATCAGCAGGTGGTGGAGAGGGTGGTGCTTCAGCAGTAATACCCTCACCAGCCTCATTGTCACCAGGAGGCAACATAGCTGGTAAAAGTGGATGAGGAGGTCCTGCACAATTAGTTTTCATATTGGCAAACACTTTCTTCTTAAGTGGAAGGATGGGATTATGTGTCCTATCTATGGTCGATATGTTTAATATAATTTGCAAAAATCTAGGGTACATTAGAAACTTATGAGTTTTTCTACCTACATTTTCTACCATATTTTCAAAAATGTATCTAGAAAAGTTATAGGTTAGCCCTTGAGATAAGCAAACAATACCACACCCCACCTGGGTAGAGAACTGATCCCACGATCCCACTTTGTTGCTGATGCACTGTAGGAGAGTGTGCACTATGAACTTCCACACACAGCAAAATTGATTCTTTAGCCACTTGTCAGTTGCTGTGCCCTGGTAACCTGCAGCCTGTAGTCCTTCAAGTATCTCTGTCACATTGGAGTGAAAGATACCATCTTTATCATCCAGTTGTAACCTTGTCCTTATCAATGATTCGGTGACTACATACTCTGTTCCATCAATCGTTGCTACAATCTCTGTATCTGACCTTTTTGTTGCAGTTTCCCAAAATTGTCGTACCAATGATTCATAGATGACATCTGGACTGTGTGTCAGAGCAAAATGAATCTTTGAACGCTTCAAGAATTCAACCATAGGATCATAAACTTCATGTCCTTTTGCCTTTCCCAAGAACGCAACTTTATTATGCTCCGGTTTGAATTTTAGAGAAGCCATGGAGGATTGTGAGTGAATTGGGTTTGAATTAAGTGAAAGAGAGTGAGTTTAAATTGAAGTAAGAGGGAATCAGTTGGTTTGGGCGAAGATTTGGTTTGTTAGGGTATTTATATAATGTACACGATTATCGGTCAAAATTATAGTAGAGAATCGTTGACCAAATCCACCGTGTAAATTAAATTTTGAAACATAAATTCAATACCTTTCAGCAGAAACCAAAGTCAATCTGCTGATCACCACAGTCAATCAGCAGAAACACACGGTAAAATATCTTCTGTAAATATCAATCGTTTACTGTGCCACCCGTTACGCATTAATTACCCATTAATTTGACTCTGCTTATAAAATCTACCCCAAATCTCAATCTAACTCATTCACCATTTTCCCAAATTAGAGTTGAAACCCTAATTTTCCTCTTAATTCTCAATTCAATGTCATTCAAAACCCGAAATCATCAATCTCACATCTTCATCATCATCATCATCTTCAAGTGAAGGATGGGATACTTATTTTCCACCCATTCCAGATAACAAATCACATCCAGTTAACCAAGGAACCAAAAGAAAGCTTGAAAAGGGGGAATCAAGTCGACCCCCAGTTCCTGCTGACTCCGATTCTTCTGACGACCCAAACCCTTGGATTGGTTATCCTACTTCAGATCGAGAGCTAGTCTCGCCATTTCTCTTTACCTCGGATGAGGAATCTTCCGAGGATGATGAAGAGGATCCCTCCTTTCTTCCTCCTTCCACACCTGAAAGGTCATCAACAAGGCCTAGGAAAGCTAACCCTCCTCTCCCAAAATCAAGAGAGGTGGTTCTTGGTCTTCCTTCTCAAAGAGGAAAGGAAGATGGCAAAGGGAACTGAGAGGTGGAGCAGTTGTAAACGTGAAGCTTCCAGGAACCAAACTCATTGGTTCTTGAGTTTCTTCATTACCTTTTCATCAATCCATCCTCTTCAGCATCTTCATCGTCCTGGACATGCATATCTACCACTTTTTGGCTCTGATGATGTACTAGATAGGCTTTGTGTAGTTGAACTTGTAATAGAATAGGCTTTGCTTTTGAACTTGTTTGTAATCTGTAACTCATCTTATGAATGAATGAATGAATCCACTTTTGAGTAATCTTCTTTGTTGCATTTGATGTTTTATACTTCAGTCCAAACAATGTTATACACATGTATTTCACTTCAGTAGAAACAACAGTTAGCACTTGTAACACCTTCAGCAGAAATAACACTTCAGTAGAATTCCCTGTATCAGCATTTACAAGTACCTCTTCAGTGGCAACCATCAGTAGATCAACAGAACTTGTTCAAGCAGCCAAATAACTTCAGCAAATATAATCAACCACACAGAACTGCAACTTGCAAAACAGACATAAAATAGCAAACCAAATATACAAACTAACATGCTTTTACACACATTAGATGGTTAGTATTAGAACTCTAAGTAGTATACAGTTTTACAACAACAATCAATCCTCCCCAGAGGCATATGCCTCCCCTGAGGCTTATGCCTCCCCTCAAACTGTGCATTTAAGGGTTAACCATCCCAATGTGGACAACTAAGTGATTAAACCTAGGTCCATCAAAGGCCTTAGTTAATAAATCTGCCACATTATCATCTGTGTGAATCTTAACCACTTTGATTAAATGTTTCTCATAAGCATCTCTTATAAAGTGGTGTCTAATCTCAATGTGCTTTGTTCTATTGTGAAAAACTGGATTTTTAACAATACATATAGTACTTTGATTATCAATATAGATAGTGGTATTCATAAAGTTGAACCCATAATCCAATAATTGGTTTTGAATCCAAAGTACCTGCCCACAACAGTTGGCAGTAGCAACATATTCTGCTTCAGTAGATGAGGTAGCAACAATGGTTTGTTTCTTGCATTGCCAAGAAATCAACCTTCTTCCAAGAAATTGGCAACCTCCAGTTGTGGACCTTCTATCCAAATTTGCACCAGCATAGTCACTATTACTATAAGCCTCCAACTTGAAAGGAGATTCTTTAGGATACCAAAGACCAAGATGTAGCTGGCCTTTAAGATACTTAAAAATCTTCTTGACTGCATTCAAGTGTGAGGTGAGAGGTGTAACTTGATGTCTAGAACAAGCACTCACAGCAAATGTAATGTCAGGCCTTGAAGCTGTCAAATACATTAAGGAACCAATCATAGATCTGTAGAGATGAACATTCACAGCTGGATCTGGTTCATTATTAGTCTTTAATTTAGGTGCTTCATAAGGTGTTGTGGCAGTCCTAACACTTTCCATACCAAATTTCTTAAGAATGTCCCTCACATATTTATCTTGATTAATAAATATACCCTCTGGTTTCTGCTGAACTTGTAATCCAAAAAAGAAGGTAACTTCTCCCATGGCACTCATTTGGAATTCACCCTTCATCAAATCTTCAAATTCCCTGCACCAAGCTTCCTTTGTGGACCCAAAGATGATATCATCCACATATACCTGCACAAGGATGATGTCCCTAGAGTCCTTCTTAAGAAAGAGTGTTTTATCAATGGCACCACTTCTGTAGCCATGCTTCAGCAGAAACTGAGACAGCCTTGCATACCAAGCCCTTGGGGCCTGATTTAAGCCATAAAGAGCTTTGACCACCTTATACACATAGTCAGGATGATCAGGATCTTCAAAACCTTTGGGTTGAGTGACATATACCTCCTCCTCAATTTCACCATACAAAAATGCACCTTTGACATCCATCTGATAGACAGTAAAACCCATGTAAGATGCATAGGCCAAGAAAATCCTTATGGCATCTACTCTAGCAACAGGTGCAAATACTTCATCATAATCAATCCCCTCTTCTTGTCTGAACCCCTGAGCCACCAATCTTGCCTTGTTCTTGATCACTATACCCCTTGCATCTCTTTTGTTTTTCAAAATCCACTTAGTCCCAATTGCATATTTCCCATCTGGTAGAGGTACCAATATCCAAACCTGCTGATTCTTGAATTTCTTCTTGCATTGCTTCAAGCCAACTGGAATCAGCTAGAGCTATGGGGACACTGGTTGGTTCCATTTGGGAGAGAAAACAAGCAACCAGACAATGTTGAAAGTCTGTGTGATTGTCTCTCTGCTGCTGGGATACTTAAGAGATAAAAGCAACCTCTCCAAACTTAGTTTTCTTCACTGTGCTTCTAGTTCTGACAGGATCTTTAGGATCACCAAGAATATTCTCCATTGGATGTGATTTGTGAATCCTTGTAGTAGCATTGGGGTTGACAGTGATTGAGGTGTCAAGATTGGTGAGTGTGGGATCAAAATCAGTATCATAAGAGGAAGAACTGAAGATGCCTGCTTTGGGTGTATGATTACCAAGATCAGAAGGACTTGGAAATCTTGTATAGGGTTCTCCAAAGTCAGTGGAAACACGAGCAGAAATGGGTGTAGTTTGATCTGGGACATCAGCAGAATTGGTGTGGTCAGAGGAAACAGGAATGCCTTTAGCAGAACTGTCAGCAGTTTCCATGTTTCCACTGATTACATTAGCTGAATGTCTCAGAAGTGCTTCAGCATCATTGTGTATCTGGTTATGAAGCTTCATAGCCTCTTGAGTAGGAGCATGCTCTTGTGTCTGCAACCTAGCCAAATCCTCTGCATAGTGTGACCCATCTTCAACCTTTTCAGAAGTATCATTTGCATCATTGCCTGCAAAAGTGTTAGTAGGAAAAGAAGGTACAACAAAAGTTAGCTCATCACTATCAGACTTATCCTCTGAGTCATCAGCTGGAACACCTGCATTGTCAGAAGAAGAGGCTTGTGTATCTGCAGGTTGGTTAGCAGCAAATCTAGTATACCCCAAATAATCAGTTAGATAGTCCAAGTCAAAATACCAAGCATGACCTTGACCCTGTATATTTGTTATCTCTTCTAGGTATCTTAGATTTAGGGTCTCCTCTATTTTCTTAGAATTTAGATTATAAACTCTGTAAGCCTTACTATGAGCTGAGTACCCCACAATATAACCCTCATCAGCTTTACCATCAAATTTCCCAAGTGGATCACTGGTGTTCAAAATAGTGACATGACAGCCAAAAGGTCTTAGGTAGTGGACAGATGGAACCTTCCCAGTGAGAAGTTCATAAGGTGTCTTATTATGAGGCTTAGTGATTGACACCCTGTTCAAGACATAACAAGCAGTGCACACTGCTTCAGTCCAGAACATGGTGGGTAATTTAGAATCTGCAAGCATAGATCTTGCAGCCTCAATTAAGATCTTATTCTTTCTTTCAGCAACCCCATTTTGTTGTGGGGTCCTTGGGTTACTATAGTCCCTTTTAAGCCCCTTAGAGTTACAAAGGTCTATTAACACCACATTTTTAAATTTTGTCCCATTATCACACCTTATCCCTTTAACCTTTTTGTTTAGCTGGTTTTCTACTAAAGTAACAAAATCTTTTAGAATTGGAGATGTTTCATCCTTAGATTTTAAAAAGAATACCCAACAAAACCTGCTATAGTCATCAGTTATTACCAAACAGAAGTACTTGTGATCAATACTTCTTACTTGAGTAGGACCAAAAAGGTCCATATGGAGTAGCTGGAGTGGTTCTGTGATGTTACTGACAGCTGTAATGGCCTTGTAAGAAGCCCTGTGCTGCTTCCCTTTGTTGCAAGCAATACAATTATGCTCATTGGTGAAGATCTTAGAAGGAAGCCCTTGTACCAAACCAAGCTTAGACAGCTTGTTAATAGTTTTGAAGTTCACATGAGCCATCCTCCTGTGCCACTTGGTAGATTCACTAAGAGTAGCTTTAGCCACCAAACATGCTAGATCACCTTCAGGTAGAACCTCATTCATGTTGAAGGTATACAAGTTATCAGTTCTGGGCACTCTCAGCAGAATTGAAGTATCTTCTGGAAGTTTGAAGTCTTTATTGAGCACAAGACATTCATCCTCAGTGAAGAAAACTTTGTTCTTTTTGTCACAAATTTTTGATACTGAGAACAAATTAAACTGCTGAAGTTCCTTCACATAATATACATTATCAAAATCTAACATTGGTGTTCTAATTGTGCCTTTCCCTGTGATTCTGCCATTTCCTCCACCAAAGGTCACATTGCCCCCACCTTGTAAAGGAACAAAGTTGATCATTATATCTTTGTTGCCTGACATACTTCTAGAACAGCCACTATCTACTATTCCAACTTCTTCGCTAAGTAATGGATGAAGCTACAACAACAACAGAAATTATACAAAGAATTAGTACACTTTGGAGACTCAAGCCATTACTGACTTGAGCCTGCCCTGTGGATCATAATAAGAAGGCCATGTAGATGAATAAGATCCACAATTGGTCTTGGAGCTATTTCCTAAATCAGGTCTAACAGTGTTCCAAGACCAACCTGCTGAGGGCTTAACAGCAGTTTCCCATGGTGCCCCCCAACCCATAGACATAGGGTGATAAAAACCAGGCCAATAAACATTCTCATAAGTAGGAAAGTTAGGTGTATAGAATGGTCTTTCAACTTTTCTCTTTCTGAAAGAAGGAGAAGGTCTTTCAGCAGAAACTGAGTCATCAGCAGAGACTGATGTATCAGCAGTTTTGTGTCTGCTGGTAGACTTAGTTGCCTTTGGGACATAGGGTGGTATATTATCAACACGTGTCCACTGCTGCCTAGGTTTCTTAGCATATGCACCCATTCTTTGCTCATGAAAAGTACAATCATTTATTAAATGAAACTTTCTACCACACACAAAGCATTTCTTCTGTTTAGAAGATTTATGTAAAGAAAAGATGTTCTATTGATAGCATTAAAACCAGAAACATGAAAAGAATTATTTGAAACAGAATCAACATTATTGTTTTGCAAAGAATTAAAAGACAAGTCTTCAGCAGGAACTGTTGCTGAAGTGGATTCATCAGCAGCTTCTCTTGAAGACTTGGGTGATAGCTTTGGAGATGTCTTGGGTGGGGTCTTGGGAAGGTCAGACTTGTCATTTGAATCACAGCTTTCATAGGTACTTGACCCTTGATCAGAAGACTTGTCACTGCAAGAGACAGAGTCAACAGTATTAGTAACAGGGTCAGGTAAGTCAGTGGACTTCTTGCCATAGAGATGGTGTGATCCATCAAAGTCAGAGGTAGAGGTAGTAGGCATGTGTTCTCCTCTAATAGGACCAGGGACAGCATGTAAGTCACCTTCTTTCACATAGTGTTCTAGTCCTGATAGTGTTGATTTTCTACTGTCATCTCTAGCCTCTAAACCTACATATTTTTTAAAGCCTAATCCTAAACTAGAATTTACAGTTTGACAGTTATACAAACAACTTGCTAGATCATTACCAGAAACTAACCATTGGTTATGTAGTGCAATTTCTTTATCTAGTTTCTCCTGAAGCTCTTTCTTTTCTGTTTCTAATTTAGCATTCAAAGTTGTAGTGTAAGTAGCCTTATCTCGAGCAATTTTTAATTCTTGATTTAAATATTTAATTTCTTGCTCATAGGCAACTTGATTTTTCTGAAACCAAACTTTTTGACTCTCTACAAGTTTTAAACCTTCCTTATATGATATAAGATCTTTATACCATTCATTATATTTTGGTTTCAATATATCATATTCTTCTTTAAGTTCATTATATTTCACATGACATCCAAACAGACAATTTTGTACCTGAGATATGCCCATAAAGGCATATGCATCATTGGAACCTTCTGAAGAGCAGCATGCCAGCATTCCTTTCTGATCAGCATCATTATTCCTTTCATGCTGCTTCCAATCAATATGATCATCCATAGTGAGCAAAGCTGTGGGATGACCAGTCTTGCCAGAGTCACTTCCTTGTTGCTGCTGATAGGATGAGTATCTCACTTCCTCAGTAGTTTTCCTATCCTTGCATTCCCTTGAGAAATGCCCCATATGACCACACGTGAAGCACTTGACCTTCCCTCTTGCAAACCTAGCTGGCTCCGTTCCATTATAGCCAAACTTCCTTCCTGACTTCTTTTCAAATCGCCTAATTCCCAAAGAGATCATAGCCATCTGCCATTTGAGATTCATCTCCTCCATATCCGGAGGATCTAACTGCTCAAAATCTTCATATGAAAGTTGTTGTGATGGTTCACAGTCAGCAACAAACGAATGAAGAATATCTCCTAACATACTCCCTGCTGAGTTGTTGGTGGTATGTGAAGAGGAGACAGATGGTAAAGGATTGGTGCCAGAAGTCATCATAGATGGACTAGGAGGCAGTATATGTGAAGTAGACCCCACAAACGCTGAGTAGGTAGAGGAAGATGGACGAACAGCACCTTTGACATCTGGTTCAAGTGTCTTAAGCTTGTTGTACAGGTCATCAAAGGTCATCATGTCCAATCCACCTTTGGTCTTTAGAGCAATGCTTACTTGAAGCCATGATGGTGGTAAGGATCTCAGGAACTTAGCATTGCAGTCTTCTTGATCGGGCCTTGCTTGCAGCTGATGTAATTGACTCAGAATCTTATGGAACTTATCATAACCTTTGTGAATGCCTTCCTCTTCAGTGATATTGAACTCCTGAAACTGCTGCTTCAGCATCGACTTTCGCATTCTTTTAGATTCATCATTCCCTCCAAACCTAGCCTTAATTGCTTGCCAAATATCTTTGGCATCGTTCATATAGTGAAAATCAGCCAGATGATCTTGAGGAATGGCTTGTAGAAGAATAGTGCGAACTTTGCTTTCCCTCTGAAGGTTCAGTACTTCTTCAGCAGATGATGGTTCAACGTGGAAGAGTCTTCCTTCTGAGTCTTGAGCAGTTCTCCTAGGCTTGTTGCCATGTTCAATGACCCTCCAAAGATTGTGATCAATATTATTGATCCAGTTTTGTATCAACATAGCCCAGATATCATATTCATCCTTCTGAAGTAAAGGTAATTTACCATTGCTTTGTGAAAGGTTGAGTTGTGTCATAGACACTGAAAGTTGGTTATTGGTTGCTTCAGAGGTTGATGCTTCATTAGATTGACCAGACATGGTGTTTGAATGAGTGTGAAAAAGGATGTTCAAAGTATCACAAAGACTCTCCCGAGGCTCTGATACCACTTGTTGAGTACATATTTAGACCTTGATAGATCTAAGAGCCTGAAATAGATCGTTAGTATAGCCAATGTAATCACTAGCTTACTAATAGAGAATCCCTTAAGCTTGTATTTTAGAAGCGGAAACAAATACAAACTATGAACAGTAAATACTAAGAACAGTTGATCCTCTATGGATTTTTATATTCTAAAACTTGTGTTTTCTAAAACGTCCGTTGAACATAAACTTGTGTTCCTTTTATAGACAAGGAACCCTAACCCTAATCCGTTTCTCAAGAAACGTATCTTCTAAATAATATGCATTATCTCGTACTATAATATCTCATGCATATCCTAACTACATTACATAATATGCGGCTAAACATTATCCGCGGAAACTAAATCTGCTGAACTCTATCTTCAGCAGTAACTACTCTTCAGCAGGATCTGGTCTTCAGCAGATCCCATCTTCAGCAGTAACCATCAGTAGATTCTGTACTCAGTAGAATTCCCAACAGTATTTATAGGTTAGAAGTATAGGGTGGGTTTGTTATTATTTTAAGTGTAGGGTAGATAATGAAAATAAACTCAAGGGACCTATCTCGCCAATATAGTAAACTTCTTGTAAAAACGGTTCAGGACTCAAACGACATAGCAAACGGACTCGAAAAATTACGAAACTTGCGCCATTGTTCACGAAATAGTTTTTCCAATAAAATCAAGCATAAACTTCAGAGTTTTTCTCAAACTCAAAATTAATCAAATAATTTGGCAAATGAAATAAATTCGAGTTTCTTAGGTTGTGCTGAGTAAATCAAGGAATAAATTCTCGTTCCTAATATATCTCACGCTTCTTAAATCCAATTTAACATGCATTAAAGTTTTAAAAGTGGTTCAGGTATGAAAATAGAAGTTTGGCTAGAAATGGGTTTTAGGAAAAGTACCAGGTGTTACAGAATGGTCGAAAACCACATTCATCAAGCAATGGACATGCAAACCACATTACTTGAATGCATTTCAAACCCATCCTCCAACCAAGAAACCAAAATCAACCAACCTCCACCACCATCACCAAATGATCCATTTCCACCCACTCATCACCATGCTAGCTCACAATGTGAGCACATGGTCAAAATAGGTGAAAGCATCAAAACCATGCTTCACCAATTTCAAAATGAGACTCGCTTTGTCATACAACACATCCTAGAATGTTTGGATGCTCTTTCCCATCCAAACCATCCATAGAGCCCTTTTGGAGGCCTTTTGCCCCATTTAGGAAGTGTTCAAGTCATCTACTTATAGAAGTAGGACTTTTATTTTTATTCTTGGTTATTTTTCTTTTTATTTTTTTTATTTGGAAGTAGGAATTTAATTTCATTTCTTGTCTTTTGACTTTTTGTAAGTCATAATTTTACTTGAAATGATATTTTCTACTATTGGTTGATCATATATGAGTTGTGATTGTGGATGATTATTTCTCATCATATGTGGTGAATGGATGCTTGTAATCACCAACTAACCATTTTTTTGTAGGTTCCAAATCCATGACTTCTTCCTTGATACTCCGAGTTAGGGGAGTAATATTCAAGGGGGAGCGTGAGAATTGCAACTAACCGTTTTCATTGTAGGTTCAAAATCCATGTTTCCTTACTCGGAACTCCTACTAGGGGGAGTATCGACAAAGGGGGAGCATATGGATAAGTTCCGCTACGCTACTCTTCTTTTTGTTTCGACAAAAAGGGGGAGAAATATATCTAAACTTAGTAACTTTAAATGATTTTCATCAATTAAGTAAAACAAGTTTAATATAACATTTTTTTAAGCTTTAAAACTAAAATTTGTGAGTTACTTAAAAACAAAGTTTATGTTTTGTCATCAACAAAAAGGGGGACATTGTGAATACAAATATCGCTTAAAAACGTTATTTATATTTTACGATCTTTGCTAAGTTTTGTTAATGACAAAGTGTAAACTTTAGTTTTTAGTAATACATGATTTTAGTTTAAAGTCTTGCATAACTAGATTTTTGCTACATTCACATTTCATATAAAACACAACATTTTCATATTTCTTAAATTAGAAATGTCACATCCCATTTATGGTAAGTTTTGTCATCTTACATTTATGGAAAGATTGTGTGGTTGACTAAACAAAGTTCTTACAGAAGGTTTGTGTGTTTGACTCTCCATAGAGTTCATACACAAGTTTTGTGTTTGACCAAGTATTTATGTGATGTGACTTTGGATGGTTTGGCAAGTTATGGCAAAACATAACTGTCAGACCTGGCGAAACCCTCATGGTACACGGGCGGAACCCTTCTGAGGGTTCCTCCATATCCGCCAGGCTTGGTGGTTGTTTTGCTATAAATACCAAGCCATTTTCTAGCATTTTTGTTTTATCACTTCTCATCATATTTTGCACATACATTCATCTAACCCTTAACCTCTCATTGTTGTGAATACTCTTTTTGTAGCAAAGAAGTTCACAAGTACATATAAAGTTACAAGTATTCAACTCAACGTTGCAAGACTTGTTAGCTTAGCATCGTGTAGACTTTTGTAGTTTACACTTCATTTGATTGTGTGTTATAAGTTGTGATCGGTTAGTATTTTAGGCCTTAAAATACATAGTGTTACGGGAGTGGTTGTACCCTTGGTAAAGAACTCGACATCTAGCTTAGTGTCGGTAAAATTGTAAGCGACGTGTAAGGTTTTCTCCGCCGGATAAAGGAGCTTGTTGACTAGTGAAAGAAACTCTCGAGTTGGATACTCGGGGCGTGGACGTAGGGCAAGGAAAAGAGAGTTCCTTGTAGCCGAACCACGATAAACAATCGTGTCATGGTTTGATCGTTTCTTTCTTTATACTTGCATATTGTGTATTGTCTTTGTGTTCATATCTTTGATTAAACGGAAAGTTTCAAAAGGTAATTAAACTAAAAACGGGTAAACTATTCAACCCCCCTTCTAGTTTTCCACAAATTCCTTTCCCTTCCTTTTCACACCAAAAACCAGCCATCATTATAGAAGTAGGATGTTATTTTCTTTCTTAGTTTATTATTATTTTTTATTCTCTATTTTAGAAGTAGGAGGGTGCCATTAAATTTCTTGTCATTTGACTTTTGAGAGTCAAACTTTTTACTTGAAATGAAAACTTCTTACTTGCATTGTTGGTTGAACATATATGAGTTCTGCTCGTTGTGGCTTTTATTGCTCATATTGTGTGGTGAATACATAATTGTCAATGTGAGTTTATCACCAACTAACCGTTTTTTTGTAGGTTCAAAATCCATGATTCCTTCTTGGCACTCCATTTAGGGGGAGTATCGACCAAGGGGGAGCATGTGTTCCGCTACGCTACTCTTCTTTTTGTTTTGACAAAAAGGGGGAGAAAGATATCTAAACTTAGAAACTTAAAATGAAAGTAATTTTTCGTTAATTAAGTAAAACAAGTTTAAATATAAGCGTTTTTAAAGACTTAACACTAAAATTAGTGATTTACTTAAAAACGAAGTTCATGTTTTGTCATCAACAAAAAGGGGGAGATTGTTAATACAAATATCGCCTAAAAACGTTATTTATATTTTACGAGCTATGCTAAGTTTTGTTAACGACAAAGTGTAAACTTTAGTTTTTGGTAAAACACAATTCTAGTTTAACGTCTTGCACAATGTTGCAAAAATCGTGAATCGGTAGCCGGGCGGTCGACCACCCTGCAGCCTGTAATCGGTCAAGGCGGTGATTAATCGGTGATTAATCGGTTTGGCATTTCCTGCATGTTTTGGGAATTTCTGGAGAGAAAACTAAAGATCTTAACTGATTCCAAGCCTTCTATGTTTCCAAACCTCAATAAAAGGCTTCAATTCTGATTATGAGGCCCATTGCGCGTTATAAGTGAAATAAACGATCCCCAAATTAAGTAAAATGACTAAATTTTTATTTTTTTAAATTTGACCGATTCGGCCGATTTTTGACCGATTCGGCCGATTTTTGACCGATTCGGCCGATTTTTGGCCGATTTTTTCCCAGACCGATTTTTTAGCCGATTAGCCTAAATCGCCAAGGTCCATGGCCGATTACCTTGGAATCGGCGATTAATCGACCGATTTTTCCGATTTTTGCAACATTGGTCTTGCATAATCATTCTTTTGGTACATTTTACTTTTCACATTTTCATATAGAACACAACATTTTCTTTAACTAAATGTCACATTGTGTGTTTGACTAACCAAAAGTGTTTCTTACACAAAGTTATGTTTGGTTAAGCACTTAAGTTTGATGTGACATTGTTTGGTACGGAAGTTAAGTTTCTTACATGCCTTGAATATGTTTTCTCACATCATGTTATGTCATGCTAGCTTTTAGGTTTGATGTGACTTTGTTTGGTATGGAAGTTAAGTTTCTAACATGCCTTTAAAATGTCTTGTCACATCATGTTCTTAATATGTTCTAGTCACTTCATACTTATGGCTAGGTTGTGTGTTTGACTATCCATAAGCCTTTCTCTACAAGTTATGTTTATGACATGTTATAAGTTGATGTGACATGAGTTGGTTTGGAACTTATGGCAAAGGTTCAATCTGTCAGATCTGGCGGAACCCTGAGGATACACGGGCGGAACCCTTGTGAGGGTTCCGCGGGTTCCGCCAGGACAAAAAGAACTTTGCCTATAAATACCAAACCATTTGCTAGCATTTTTCTTTTATCACTTCTCATCATATTTTAACACACATTCAGATTATCATTGATCTAACCCTTTAACCATTTCATTGTTGTGAAGTTTCTTATTGTAGCAAAGAAGCTCACTAACTCATTTCTAGTTTCAAGCTTCCAACAAGAAGTTGCAAGTCTTGATAACTAAAGCATTGTGTAGATTTCTTTAAGTCTATACTTCATATTCATTGTGTGTGGTAGTTGTGATCGGTTAGTATTTGTGCCTTAAAATAAAAAGTGTAAAGGGAGTTGTTGTACCCTTGTGAAAGAACTATCGGGAGTGGTTGTACCCTTGGTAAAGAACTCGACATTTAGCTTAGTGTCGAAAACATGTACAAGCGACGTGTAAGGTTTTCTCCGCCAGATAAAGGAGCTTGTTGATAGTGCTTGAAACTCTCGAGTTGGATACTCGGGGCGTGGACGTAGGGCAAGGACAAAAGAGGTCCTTGTAACCGAACCACGATAAACTATCGTGTTGTGGTTTGATTGTTCTTTATTTATCTTTGCATATATTTATATTGTGTTTGATATATCTTCAAATCTAAATCTTTGTTAACACGAAAGTTTCAATAAGATTTTAAAAGATAATCAACGCTAAAAAGAGGTAAACTATTCAACCCCCCTTATAATTTTCCACAATTGGCATCAAGAGCTACGTTGCTCAAGATTTTAAAATAGATTGTGTTTTAAAACTTGAAACGATCCATGGATTTTGAAAATTACAAAGAAGGGCAATCTATGCAAAGACCACCACTTTTTGAAGCAAATGGTTTTTTGGATCGTTGTACTCTGATCAAACTATTTATATAGCTTGTTAAAGTTTAGTAGCCTTGGATAAATCCTAATCTACTAACAATGAAACACTGAATGACTCTATTAAGTATGCGGAATTACTTAACAAAGCTAAGAAGAATAACAAACTTGAATACTTTATATTATCACCTTGAACCTGCTTAATGAATACAGATTCACAACCCTAAATAAAGTTTATCGAACTTTATCTTCTCTAAAACTCTCTAACTAATAACAATGACTTAGGGATCCTTTTATAGGCACAAGGAAAACCCTAGTCGGTTTACAATACTTGAACGACAAGTATACAATCCCTAACTAATAGAATATTCTAGATATACACAATACATTCTAAAATAACTCTTCAGTCTTTATCTTCAAACGATTTAGTCTTTATCTTTAACTAGCAGTACTTTGACTTAGTCAACGAGCAGCACCTTGATCAACAGCAGTACTTTGAGCAGCACTTTGATTATTTCAGCAGTATTTGACTTTATAACCCAACAATCCTCCCCTAACTTGAATTCTACTTGTTTGACTTCAAGTTTCCTTTGTATAAGCATTTAATCTTCAAGGAAAGGTTGTCTTCTTCAAAAATGCACTCGTCATTGTATCATTATTAATCTGCAGTACTTTATAATCTTCATCAGCAACAGACTTTAATCTTTACAGCAACCTTGAACCATCTTCACAGCTACTCAGCAATATAAGATACATCAAATCATATTAAGTTTCATACTATTCTCATCACTTCCAGGTGTGTAAACTCCTGTGAGAGTTGAATCATTGAAAATTAATGGATTTTGATGTCTCTTTACCAAAGCCATTAACTCTGGAGTAGCTAATGTTTCAGTTAGTTAAACCATGGTACATTAATAACCATATAACTTTTAGCAAGTTATCAGCTATCAACGGATTTGAGTAGTCTTTACCAAAAGCCGTTTGCTTATGGACTAGCTAGTTCTTTGATTTCAACCATGGTGAACTAATTACCATAAATGGATTTTCCACTGCCTTTACCACAAGCCATTTTTCTTGTGGGCTAGTCAACTCTTCACTTATTTCAGATATGGTGAGTTGAAACCATACAATTTTTAGTAAATTGTAAACTATAAACGGATTTGATTGTCACATCAGAGCCGTACCCTCATGATGAGTCAAACTCTTTCTTGTCTGTTAGACATGGTGAGTTGAATACCATTTGTTGTGCAGTATGAATACTAACACCATGCTTTCAAAATTTGTTGCTGTATTTATTTGTGCTTCAAAAAGATGTTTTTGCACAAGATAAAGACTTTTATTTTCAAAAACATATACTGGTTTTAACTGCAAGCAGTACTTTAGAAAGTACTGTTTAATCAGCAGTACTTTGAATAAAGTACTTGTTTTATTCAAAATATTTTATACAATTAAGATCATACCAGTATGTTAATCATCCTTTAATATTGTCCAATTGATGAACAAATTGATTACCATTAGAGCTACATCATCTTCACTTTGAACTTCCAAACCATGATCCAGCATCCTTATCATTATATCTCTTGTAAGAGGATATCTCTTTTCTGCCAGCATGTAGATCATAGTACCATCTTCTAGCTCTAATACATGAACACCAGCACTTGCAAAGAATCTCCAACTATGAATTTCCCATTTATCTTGATTCTCCCAAAACTCATCTGTGCTAGCTTCATCTGTTTCCCACATAGTAGTCAAATCTCCTAATAGCATTAGACCAACCCCTTTAAGTGGATTATCTTCAAAATAAGCTTGAATCTGTTCATATATATCATACAGATCTTCTCCTTCCACCAAGTGCAGTATATCTATCAGCAGATTGAATGCTCTATAACTCTTATCTTCTCTGTGGTAAACAAAGTAATCACCATCCTTCTTGGACTCAACAACTTCTAAATCAGAGATCTTGGATTTGTTACTAAAATCAGGCTTGGGTAGATCAAAATCCATTGGTCTCAGATAGTTCTTAAGTGCATCAACAGTCCCTGTGTTAAATACATAACCTGAAAGCTTAGACTTCTTTGATGACTTTGACTTAGTTGTTGCTCTCTTCCTTTTGTTGCTATCATCCATCAGCTTTCTTCCTTTTTCAGTATCAAAGCCAACAATACCATCTACTTGTCTTTGGTATTCAGCTCTGACTTCTTCATATAAGTCCTTCATCTGTGAATGATTCAACTTTGTCAAACCTTTGTATCCCTGTCCCTTTAAATAGCTCATAAACCAATTTCTTTCTTGAGCCTTAGTCATTGATTTCTTGGACATTGAATCAGCAGCTTTTAGCTTTTCCTGCTCATATTCAGCATCAAGTTCAGCTTGAAGCTTTTTAGCTGCTATAGTATCTTGAGCCTCTTGATAAGCCCTGATCTGCTCTATAGTTAAGAATTTCTTCTTCTTTTTCTTTTCAGGCTCCTCTAAAATTCCTTTTCCTTTGTCTTTTGGATCAATTTTTGGAATAGGTGTAGGAGAAGGTTGCAGATCTTCTTGAGATTGTTCAGCTCCAGGTATTGTGAGACTTCTAGGTTTTGACATATTAAGCATAATCTCAGCAATAGTGAAATTGTCTTCACTATTCACATCTTCTTCTAAAACTGGATTGGATGGACCTACATCTTCTTCAAAATCCAAAGTCCTTGGTGTTACATGAAACTGTCTACCAGTACCTTGACCAGTACCTTGATTATCAACACCAGTATCCTCTACATCCAGTACTTCTGTAGCACCAATTCTGACTTGAGCATCAGAATCTTGAAGATTTCCTTGTTCAGCATCATTTTGATCATTAACATTTTCTTCTTCAAGTGGTGTTTGTGGAAAGACAGGAACATCTTGAATGTCAGCACTTTGATCAACAGTCTTTTGATCAACAGTCTTTTGAGCACCAGTCTTTTCTTCCACAGTCTTTTCCTTAACTTCTTCATTCAAATTTTCATCTTCTTGATTCCTCCCCAATGTGAATGAAGAAAGTTTTCTAAGCCTCCTTTTCTTGGACTTATGCTTCTGTAGACCTTTTGGAAAATGTTGAGACAAAGACTTAACCAATTTCTTCAATCTTCTGTACTTCCTTTGAAGAGTGGTCAAAGCAATAGCTTGAGTATCATAAGCCTTCTTAAGTCTTCTCAACTCTCTTGTCAGAGCATAATTATCCATAACTTCATCTTCAATGGGTGTAGCATTACCAGCCACTAATCCCTCATCTTCTCCAGATGTTTGAGACCCATCTGTGAAAGTATAATCATTGGGACTAAATGGTTGATTAACACCATGATCTGAATCTTCTTGAACAATATCTTGCAATGAAACTGTATGTTCTGCAGAAACAGTCTGTTCATCTGAAGTAGTCTTTTGAACAGTCTCTTGATGAGAATCATCCTTTGTAGCAGAAGAAGACCTATCAGACCTTTGAGATGGAGTAGGAGCAGAGTCTTCTTGTTCAGAAACATCCTCTGTATCCTCTTGATCAGCATCCCTAACTGTTTGTGCTACTTCCAACATGTATGGAGTCAAAGGTGTAAGATGGCCAGAAAATAAAGCACTTTTGGTAGCCATGAATGTGAACACCTTGTCTGGAAGAGTAACAGTAGGTAGAAAATCATGGGGCTTAGGAACACCTTCAAGTTGTTTATTTAAAAACACTTGTATAAATCTTGGATACATCAAAAAGGGTTTATGATTCTTGACATGTAAAAGCATCCCATTGAGAATCATCCAAGAGAAATTAAAAGGCTGATTAGTTGCCAATCCTACAAGTGCAGAGGCTATAGCCTTGGGAAACTCATTCCAAGCAGTGGATTTATTGCTCAGACAATGAAGAAGTATATGAATCAAACACTTCCATTGAGGACTAAATAGAGGTTTTGCAAATGTCTGCTTTGTAAGTGAACCCTCATAACCTAGATCCCTCAATGTATCCCAAATAACCTGTTTAGAGAAACAAACAGTACCTTCTTCATCTTGGAATTGAAGATCTGCTCGTATTTGTGCCTCTGTGATCTTAACATTGTGACCAGCAACAACAGCTTTAACAAACCAATCCAATCCATCACATCCAACATCTGCAGTAGCCCAAAACTCTTGTATCCAGGGTCCAATCACATCAGGATTTACCAAAAGAGCATAATTGATTTGTGACCCAGTAAGAAAATCAAGAATTTCATGAAATTCTTTGTTAAGATTTGTTTTGTCTAAGTTGGCTACCATATTGTGACGATTGCAATAACGACGAGCCATGGTGATTATGTGGTATTAACTTGATGGTTGAGAACGGCGAGAGAATAATAAGAATTTATGGTGTGAGATATATGAACGAATGAAACAGTTAGGGTTTAGTAAATATGGATAATATTTGAAAGATAATTGACCAAAATTTACTGAAAAACAGTTATGTTTTTCCCCCTTTTTCGTTCATAATATTTAAAGAATATTTACCATAAATATTTGACCGTTGGAAATTGACAGTACCTCCACGTCAGCAAACAGTACTTTCTCATAGCCGTTGAGCAGTACCTTCACCATTTATTCAACTTTTGCCTATAAAAGGGCTCGTAATCCACCAATAACTTCATCACAATCCAATTCCATAATCTTCTAAGTCTTCTAAACATAAGAATCATCATGAGTGAATCACCCTTTTACTACATATCACCAGATACTGATTCTGACTCAAATGAAGCAGAAATCAAGTATTACTCTGATTCTAGTGATTCTTCCACAGGTTGGAACAAATATTTCCCTCCAAAATCAACAGGTTCTTCCAAGAAAAAGAGTCCAACATCAGATCAAACTGCTCAGTTAGTTAACCAACTTCCAATTGCTTTAGCTGAGGCCTTGGGAACTGCTGTGAGAAACATGAAAAGGTCTTCACAAGAAGGTCCAAGTGAGAATCCCTCCAAGCCAGGTCGTCCACCCAAACAAGTGCTATTCCTTCCAAGTCCAAAGATGCAAGCAGCATTTGAAGAGAAGAAAAAGACTGCTAAGAAGACAAACAACAGCTACAAGGGAAAAGGGAAAAAGCCAATGAAGTAGTTTTTCAATGTTTTTTAGTTTGATGATGTACTCTGTAGTAGTTGAATGATGTAGTGGTAGCAATGGTAGGAACTATGTAATGTGACTTTTATGAATAAAAGTACTGTTTCTTTTAAATATGATGACTGTATCCTCCCCTCAAATTGAAACAACTGCTAAGTCCTCCCCTCAAAAATAGAACCAATTTGATGGAGATTAGAGATTAATCATCCCAATACTTACTACCAACTGCTTAAATCTTGACACATCAAAGCCTTTAGTGAGCAAATCAGCTACATTGTCATCTGTATGAACCTTAACCACATTAATCAACCTGTGCTCATAACAATCTCTAATAAAATGATGTCTAATCTGAATGTGCTTTGTCTTTGAGTGATAAACTGGATTCTTCACAATGCAAATAGTACTCTCATTATCAATGTTGATGGGAGTATTCTTGAAGTTGAATCCATAGTCTAACAGTTGATTTTGCATCCAAAGCACTTGACTACAGCAACTTGCAGCTGCAACATATTCTGCTTCTGTAGATGAGGTTGCTGCAATTGTTTGTTTCTTGCACTGCCATGAAACTAGTCTTCTTCCAAGATATTGACATCCACCAGTGGTTGATCTTCTATCAAAATTATCTCCAGCATAGTCACTATCTGAAAAAGCTCCCAAGTGAAAAGGTGACTCCTTAGGATACCATAATCCTAATTTAGGTTGATACTTGAGATAAGCAAAGATCCTGTGAACAGCATTCATGTGTGAAACCTTGGGTGAGACTTGATATCTTGCACATAAACAAACTGCAAACATGATATCTGGCCTAGATGCAGTTAGATACATAAGACACCCAACCATGGATCTGTAAAGCTTGACTTCCACTGGTTTTCCATCTTCATCTTTTCCAAGTGAATTTGAAGATTTAATAGGTGTAGTAACTGGCTTGATGTTTGTGAGATTGAACTTCTTAAGAATGTCAGTGACATACTTATCTTGACTTATGAAAATGCTAGTACTTTCCTGTTTGACTTGAAGGCCTAGAAAGAAAGTTAATTCACCCATTGAGCTCATCTGAAATTCTTTCTGCATAAGTTCTTCAAATTCTTTCACCATAGATTGTTTTGTAGCCCCAAAAATAATATCATCCACATAGACTTGAACTAGCATGATATCCTTTTTGTCTCTTTTAATAAACAAAGTCTTATCAATGGCTCCTCTCCTATAGCCATGTTGTAACAGAAAATTTGAAAGTCTTTCATACCATGCTCTGGGAGCTTGATGAAGACCATATAAAGCTTTAACAACTTTGTAGACTTTGTTTGGATGATCAGGATCTTCAAAACCAGGAGGTTGTTTCACATATACCTCTTCAGTGATCTTTCCATAAAGAAAAGCACTCTTAACATCCATCTGATATACTGGAAAGCCCATANAAAGTCCACATAGACTTGAACAAGCATGATGTCCTTTTTGTCTCTTTTAATAAACAAAGTCTTATCAATGGCTCCTCTCCTATAGCCATGTTGTAACAGAAAATTTGAAAGTCTTTCATACCATGCTCTGGGAGCTTGATGAAGACCATATAAAGCTTTAACAACTTTGTAGACTTTGGTTGGATGATCAGGATCTTCAAAACCAGGAGGTTGTTTCACATATACCTCTTCAGTGATCTTTCCATAAAGAAAAGCACTTTTAACATCCATCTGATATACTGGAAAGCCCATATAAGAAGCAAAAGCAAGAAACAGTCTTATAGCTTCAATTCTTGCAACTGGTGCAAAAACTTCATCATAGTCTACTCCTTCTTCTTGTCTGTATCCTTGAGCTACCAGTCTTGCTTTATTCTTGATCACATTCCCTCTTTCATCTCTTTTTACTCTAACTCCTTCGTTATAAGCCCGTTTTTATCCCCGTTTTCGGCCATAGTTTCATCTCGGAATGTATTTTCTAAATATTTGGCCAAAAATAACTCAAAAGTCACTGATTCTTCCACTTTTTCACTTTAAGGACAGTAGGTTTTATAACTTTTCAAAAATAGGTNAACCAATGATCTTATTGGAAGGATGATTCTTATGTACCCTAGAAGTGTGAATAGTTGGTACATTAAGATCATCTTCCAAATTTGTTGAGTCAGGACCTTGTTCACCAAAAATCCCTTCATCTTGGAGCTCATCATCTGATTCTTCAAATGTAGGCATGGATGAATCAGGCCAATATTCAGTATTAGTCCAAGCATTTGATTGAGTTCCCCTTGAGGTACCTGCATCATAACAAGCAGCACTTTCATCCAAAGTACTGGTATCCAAAGTACTGTGTTTTGCTTTTTCTTGTTCTGCTGTATAAGCTCTTCTTAGATCATCTTCATAAGACTTTGCAAGTGTTTCTTGAAAAAGCATCTTATTTAATTCATCTTGTATTGCTTGATCTTCATCAGATACTGTTTTACTTGACTCATCAGTATCTTGCTTATCAGCAGCAGCACCTTGTTCTTTGTCAGCATCTGAAGGACTGTGATTGACACCATGAACTATGAACTGTATATTTGAGCATGATGAGGCTTCTTTGCTTTTGATCTGGTAAGAATTCCAGAAGTAGGAGAACCAATAATCTTATTTGGGGGATGGTTCTTATGTACCCTTGAGGTGTGAGTTGTTGGTACAGAGATATCATCTTCCAAATTTGTTAAATCAGGACCTTGTTGACCAAAAATTCCTTCATCTTGAAACTCATCATCTGATTCTTCAAATGTAGGCATGGATGTATCAGGCCAATCTTCAGTATTAGTCCAAGCATTCGATTGAGTTCCCCTTGAGGTACCTGCATCATGATAAGCAGCACTTTCATCCAAAGTACTGGTATCCAAAGTACTGTGTTTTGCTTTTTCTTGTTCTGCTGTATAAGCTCTTCTTAAATCATCTTCATAGGAATGAGAAAGTGTTTCTTGAAAAAGCATTCTTTCTAGTTCATCTTGTACAGCTTGATCTTCCTCAGAAACTGATTCAGTTGAATCAGCTTTATTTAGCTCATCAGCAGTACTTTGATCTTTGAGCACAGTACCTTGATTTTGTTCAGCATCAGAAGAACTGTTATTGACACCATGAACTATGAACTGTGTATTATCATGAACAACTTGATTCTCTCCCCTAACAGGCACATAGTTCATATATGGAGTCAAAATATCAAGATCAAATATCCAATCAGGACCTTTACCCCTCTGATTTGGTTGATCTTCAAGGAATTCAACATGAAGACAATCTTGAACCTTCCTAGTAGCTTTGTTGTAGACACGAAAACCTTTACTATTTGTAGAGTAGCCCAAGAGATATCCTTCATCAGATTTGCCTTCAAACTTACCCAAAGAATCATTAGTATTGAGTATGGTTAGAGGACACCCAAAAGGCTTCATGAAACTGATATTAGGTTTTCTATCCATTAACAACTCATAGGGAGTCTTCATCTGTGGTTTTGTAATAGAAGCTCTATTCAAAACATAACAAGCAGTACTTACTGCTTCAGCCCAGAATTGAATAGGTAAGAGAGAGTCTGCTAACATGGTCCTTGCAGCTTCTATCAAAGTTCTGTTCTTCCTTTCTGCAACTCCATTTTGCTGAGGAGTTCTAGCAATACTGAATTCCCTCTTGATTCCTTTATTGGCACAAAAATCATCCATAGACTTATTCTTGAATTCAGTCCCATTGTCACATCTAATGCCTTTAACTTTGTGTCTTAGTTGATTCTCCAAGGAGATGATTAAGACATGGACATAATCAAAAGTTTCATCCTTAAAGCCCAAGAAAAACACCCAACTAAAACGACTGTAATCATCAGTAACTACAAGGCAGTACTTCTTTTTATTGAGACTTTGTATATCAACAGGTCCAAAGAGATCCATATGCAACAGCTCCAAGGGTTCTCTAACAGTCCTATCTGCAAGTTTCTTGCAAGAAGCTTTATGTTGTTTACCCTTCTTGCAGGCCAAGCATGATTGCTCAGACTTGAAAGTTTTGGAAGGTAAACCTCTGACTAAATTACCTTTGACCAGCTTGTTGATATTCTTGAAATTCACATGACCCAATCTTCTGTGCCATAGATGTGCTTCTTCAACTGATGCTGTAGCTACTAAGCATGTTACACTGTCAGTAGCCATTATATTCTTCATATCAATGCAATAAACATCATTGATTCTTGGTGCCCTGAGAACCACTAGGCTGTCATCAACTGGCTTGAATTCAGGTGAGAGAATTAAACATTCTGTATCTGTGAACAGAACAGGATGTTTCTTGTCACAGATTTGAGACACTGAAATCAAATTGAACTTGAGCTCCTTCACATAGCTAACATTCTCAAAATCAATCTTGCCAGTCTTGATAGTGCCCTTGCCAGTAATTCTTCCTCCAGTAGCATCATCTCCAAATGCAACTTTGCCTCCTAAAAATGGCCTAAAATTTGACAGAATCTCCTTTTCTCCTGTCATACTTCCAGAGCAACCACTATCAACAATTAATGAATCTTTAAGCTCAACTTCTGGATTGCCCTGCACAATGATAAGAAAGTTAGTTTCTTTTAGGAACCCAAGCCATTACTGACTTGTGTTCCCCTTGTGGAGTTACATACTTAAAATCTTTAAGTATGTAATTGCCACTATCTTTTAAGACATGATCTATAACTTTCTTTTGTTCAAAAACCACATTTTTGTTAGGAAAAGTGTTTTCTTGTGAAACATCTTTTTGAACTGCACCCTTGCTTGGGGAAGGTACTGTTTTGACCCCAGCAGTACTTCCTTTTGGAACCCACACTTGTTTAACTTTTGGAGTATTGGTGTGTGGTTTAGATACTGGAATGGAAGGCCTGTTTGAGTTTGAAACTTTAGTAACACTTGGTCCTCTATTAACAGTACCTTGATTAGGTGAAGTTTTCCTAACAGTCTTTTGAGCATAAACTGTTTTTGAATTGACAGTACCTTTGGAAAACTGGGTTGAAGGTACTGATTGTTTGGAAAAAGTTCTTTTCTGTTGAGGGTATTTAGGTGATGATGCAAAATTACTATGATTTACCCTTCTAGAATAATTCCAAACAGGTTTGGGTGACACTGGTTTAGTAACAGGTGGCCTGTGTTGAGCAACATGGGTCTTTGGGTACTGACTTAGGTAATTAGAATGTAAATTACAGTCTTTTATCAAGTGATTAGGACTATAACAAACAAAACACAATTTTTGAAACATTGACCCAAATTCTTGTCTATGATAGCCAAGACCTGTATGACCTCTAGGTGAATAATGAGAAGAGTTTCTAAAAGTAGCAGTGTTTTGAAAGTTAACTGCTGGTTTACTAGCAGTCCTTTGAGGAAAAGGAGAAAAGACTGCTGGTTTTGAAAAAGGTTTTGAGAAACTCTTTGAATTGGTATTACTTCCTGATTCCCTAGTGTGGCCATGATTCTTAGGAATCTCAACTTTAACCTCTGGTCTACTAGACTTTTGCTGACTTTTAAGTTTATTCCTAAACTCTAAATTGTCTACACCATAGCAGTCAACATCTTTCCTAGGTGGTTGAAAAGTGCCAGTGGGATGAGGAACTGAATGATATCCTTCTACTTTCTTATTTTTAGAAGGTGGTTTGTTAATAGGTTCCTCATCACCAGATGTGTTCTCCTCTGAGCAAGTTTCAAATTCACTAGTAGACACTTCTTCTTTCTTAGGACTAGGTGAGGCTTCATCTGAACTACTATATTCAACACCAAAACCTAGACCAGTTGTTTCAGTGGCTCTTCTTTGTTTTTCACAAAAACTAACATGAGACAAACCAGCTTTATTCCAACTATCTAGTTTTTGCAATAAGGTGTCTCTTTCTTTAGTTAACTGTTCTATCTCAGCCACTTTACATCCTAACTTCCACTCACTTAGTTTTAACTGATAATCCTGTTCTTGGTATTTTTCAGCCCAAGCTACTTCATTACTCTCATGTGTAAGTATTTTAGCTTCTAATGATTCTAGAGTCAGTTGATATCCTATAACCTCAGACCTAGATTTATTATGTTGTTCTCTTTCAGTCCCATAATCATTAAGAACCTTTTGATACATATCATTACACTTAGAACATACCATAGAAGCAGCAGGTGAAGCATCCCCAGTAGCAACCAAGGCAAGCATAGAAGGTGGATCATCAGTCTCCATGCTCCAGTCAAAGCCTCCAAGATCATCAGCAGTATCCAAAGCAATGCATCCTGGTTCCTCATCAAAAGCTGTGCTCCAGTCATAAGCTTCCATAGCAGCAAAAGCAAAGGTGACTGGTTCATCATCAAATTCAGCACTCCAGTCTACTTCTGCCAGGTTCTCTTGAGCCACAAATGCCTTTGGTTTTGGATCAGGAATCTCTCTGATTTCTAGTTTGGGTTTATCTGCCATTCTGTTTGCTTGATACTTAGCAAACTTACATTCCCTTGCAAAGTGACCAGTCTTTTGACAATTAAAGCATTCAATTTTAGACTTGTCAAATGCAGTACCCTGTTTGGGTTTGAAATCAATGTTCTTTCCTGTTTTCTTGATAAACTTCTTGATCCTAGCAGTGATCATAGCAACTTGCCATCGAATATCTATCTCTTCAAGATCATCCTCTTCAATCTGCAGCAGATCTTCTCCATAGGTAACTGGAAGAGTGGCTTGTTGAGCAAAGAAAGAACACACAACTTCATCACTGGTGATGGTATTTGAAGGTTGATAAGTAGGCTGATAAGTAACTGGTGGAACAGTAGAGTAAACATCAGCAACAGTACTTTGACTTGGGCAAGCAGTCCTTTGAGTTGAAGTACTGCTTGGCTGTATAGGAGATATAAAAGCAATACTGTTGTTGGATGTCCCTTGCTTATTATGCTCATACTCATACACCTTCAAATTGTTGTAGAGATCATCAAAGTCCATTGTAGCTAGTTCAGGTTGACCTCTGATCATAGTAGCAACCACATGCCAAACAGCTGACAAACTTCTTAAGAACTTTAAGTTGGCATCTTCAGTTGTAATCACTACACCATGAATCTCCAGCATACTGAGTAGATTTTGAAATCTCTCATATGCAAAATCAAGACTTTCTCTGTCTCCTACAGTAAAGGTTTCAAACTGCTGTTTGAGTAAGCTCCTTTGCATATTCTTGGAAGCAACATTACCTCCAAATCTTGTTTTGATAGCAGCCCACAATTGTTTAGCATCAGTAGCCTTATGAAACTTCAACAGGTGACCATCAGGGATAGCTGACAGCAGAATGTTGAGAGCTTTATCTTGATTCCTTTTGACAGCAGCAGATACTTGTTGTTGAGGTGGTTTAGGCTGTCCAGGAACTTCAACAGGTTCTGGTATGACTTGATTACCATTAACAATGATATCCCATAAAGAAGAGTCAGTAATAGCAATGTACTGCCTCATCCTCATGCTCCAGAGATCATATTCCCCCTTCTTAACAGTAGGAATTCTAGCAGTGGTGATTGATGGCATAGGTAGGGGTTCTTGAGACATCTTTAGAAAGTGAATGAAGAAAAACGATTTTGTAGTAGGGTTTAGGGTTTCTTCTTAATCAGAGTTTCCACACAAGCTCTGATACCACTTGTTGGATCGTTGTACTCTGATCAAACTATTTATATAGCTTGTTAAAGTTTAGTAGCCTTGGATAAATCCTAATCTACTAACAATGAAACACTGAATTACTCTATTAAGTATGCGGAATTACTTAACAAAGCTAAGAAGAATAACAAACTTGAATACTTTATATTATCACCTTGAACCTGCTTAATGAATACAGATTCACAACCCTAAATAAAGTTTATCGAACTTTATCTTCTCTAAAACTCTCTAACTAATAACAATGACTTAGGGATCCTTTTATAGGCACAAGGAAAACCCTAGTCGGTTTACAATACTTGAACGACAAGTATACAATCCCTAACTAATAGAATATTCTAGATAAACACAATACATTCTAAAATAACTCTTCAGTCTTTATCTTCAAACGATTTAGTCTTTATCTTTAACTAGCAGTACTTTGACTTAGTCAACGAGCAGCACCTTGATCAACAGCAGTACTTTGATTATTTCAGCAGTACTTTGACTTTATAACCCAACAGTTTTATTTATTGGAAAAACCGATTTGAAACTTACGTGAAATCTAAAGATATAGATTTGTGGTTTATCATTATTGATGGTGATAATGAAGTTTCAAACACTAAAGATGAAGATCAAAAGAAATTGATTTGTAAAAATAATGAAGCTAAAATGATGCTTTATAATGTTTTACCAAAGAAAGAGTACGAAAGGGTTTTTATGTGTAAAACCGCCAAAGACATTTGGCAATCTTTAATAGTAACTCATCAAGGAAACTCACAAGTTAAGGATAACAAAATTGATCTTTTAAACCAACAATATGAACAATTTGTTATTCCCGAAAATGAGACTATTTATATTGCATTTGCTAGGTTTAACACTATTATTACTTCACTTAAAGCACTTGACGAATCTTTTTGTAGCAAGAATTTTGTCAGGAAATTTCTTAGAGCACTCCATCCAAAGTGGAGAGCAAAAGTGACGGCAATTGAAGAATCAAAGGATCTTTCAAGCATGTCACTTGATGAGCTAATTGGAAACCTCAAAGTTCATGAAATGATAATGGAAAAAGATTCCGAAATAGTCAAAGGCAACAAAGAAAAAGTGAAGTCCATCGCCTTGAAGGCTAGAGTTCAATCAAGTGATGAAGATGAATCAAGTGATGAAGATGAATCAAGTGATGAAATGAAGATGTATTTTTAGTTTTTATAATTATTTCTAAGTTATTTTTAGTATTTTAAAAATACATTTTCATTTTCTTAGTTTTAATTTAATATTATATTATTAGAATTAATATAAGTTACATAATAATTATTAGAAATAGTTTTTAAGTAATAATAAATACATAAGTAATTAAGATAAATAGATTTCTAAGTTTTTAATTGTTTTCTAAGTTTTTTTACATTTTTAGAATTTTACTTTTATTTTCTAAGTTATTTTCTAACTTTTTTAAATAATTTGTATTTGTTTTTAATTTCTATACTTAGTATTTTATTTTACTTTTAATTTTCAAACATCTTTTTTAATTTTAGTTTTCTATTTTTATTTTGTTTAATTTGCATTTAAGTCGCTGTAAATTACAGATTTTCACTTTAGTTAAAGTGATCGATTTTGCTCAGACAAACCCCTTTCCATTCAACATCTTTTAATTCAGAACGCGTTTGTACGTGGGATATCACATCTCCAGGGAACATAACGAACCCGGGGGATCATTGTATTCTCCAGGATACATTTGCACCGAGTCCTTGGACTTTTTGACTTTTTGTTGACCAAATCCTTGGTTGACAAATTAAGTTGACTGTCTGGGCGAAGTCAAATTTTTGCGCCGCTGCCGGGGAGGTGTGCTGCGTACTACAAGTACTTAAAATTTGTGATTGTTGAATATACACCCATTATATATTTACCATCTTTGTTCATATTTTCCTATTATTATATTATTAAATCCAAAAATATTAACCTTTATCCCCTTACCTTTTGATTCTTCATCTCTTTACCCTCTATCCATTTAATTCTAACTTCTCGTACTTGATTCTAATGGAGTCATGTATTCCTTGTGTTGGTTGTGGTGAGCCTCTCTTTGGTTCACCATGCCGTTGGTGTACGTGTGAACAATGTGGTAATGATATTCATAACGGAAGTTGTTTGTTTTGTGGTTCGAGGAATTCATTTGTTTATGATCCTAATCCGAACTCATTTAACGACTCTTCCAACTACCCATCACACTCATACGAGCAAGAATCATATAATTCAAACTTCAAAGATGCTCCGTATCAAAATGCACCAAGTTTCACTTGTGAGTTTTGTAGAGGTCCACATCAAGGATTCGAGTGTCAAACTAGGAACACGTTTTTCTATGAACAGTTTCAAGGTAACACTCAAGACTTTGACCAAAATCCATATTACTCACATGACTCGTCACAACAATCATTTTGTTGTGAATTCTGTGGAGGTCCACATTTTACTTCCAATTGTCAAACAAGGAATCCATTTCCTTATGACATTCCCGACCAACCTCCACAGTACCCAATAACTCAAACTCCCCAAAACACTCAACAAGACAATTATCTAGAGATCCTAGATATGTTGAAAGAAGTTAAGGAGTTGGGTAACACTACACTTCATAATTCACCCAGTATTTCAGATTCTCGTGAGAAATCTATGATAGAATTACTTACCGAAGAACGAGAATCCAGGAGACTCATGGACGAAGTACTGGCTTGTAAACGAGCAGCTAAAGAACGTATTGCTATTCGCTATGCTGCTATGTTTGATGACGATGATGACAATGTTATTATTCAAAATGATTCATCAAGTTCATCATTTGAAATTCCATTCGTGGATTCACAGGGAGAAAAGTCTATGATTGAGTTACTAGCGGAACAACAAACGGAAGCTATAAAATCCATGTATGCTAGTCCATCTAAACTCCCTGAGTCTAGTGATATCACACCCGAGATTCACACTCATTCACTTATTATGGGGGATGAGCATCTTGACACAATTCTCCCAAAAGAATTGGACGTATTCATAAAATCCAGTGTTGAGAACCTTGTCCCAATCCCAAGTGAGTCACAGGGAATTCTTGGCGATATTTGTGATATCCCTCCTACTCCTATCTTCCCGAATGACAATGTTGAGATGTCCTCCGATACTAATGATGACGATTCGTTATCTTGTGGAGACATCACTTACGTGGAAGATTTATCTTCTAAGTTAGTCAACTTAGAAGAAGAGAATGATGAAGTTATTGACACAGAAATCAAAGATAGAGCACTTCGTGTAACACTATTGAAAGTCAGTCTTCTCATTTCTAAAATCGAGGCTTTCAGTGAACAACCTATTTCGTCTCCTATCCCCAATAAGGATAATGACATACCTTCCGATGATTCTATTCCGGATATGGAAGCCTTCTGTTTTGATATGGAAGAGGTGATTAGTGGTAATACCATTTCTCATTCTCATAATTCTCTCCCTCATTATGAGTCATTTACATTTGATGAGTTTCCTTTGGAACTCGCTAATATCAATTCTGAATATGATTCATTCACCTTCGAGGAGTTCTCTCTTGAACTCACTCATATCATATCTCCTCCGGAGTATGAGAAATTTTATTTTGATCTAGACATACCCATAATATGTCCTGATCAAACGAGCATAACTGTCGAGATTCATTATACAATGAATTCTCCTATTGAGGATGAGAAGTTAGTCATGATTTTCATCATGGTTTTCTTCCTTTTCTTCATATATACAATACCTTATCCTGTTCTTCACTCCATTGGGAATGAAGACATTATCTTTGACCCCGGCATTTTCATGCATCATTTATAAGCCGGGTACCTATTATCTCATCGGAGTGGAACTTTCATACACTTAAACGTTTATCAAAACATCTTAAGAGAAAGTCCGATGGAGGTTGTTTCTTCCACTTACTTCCTCATGAACAACTCAATTCGAGGTCGAGTCAAGCTAGCGACTCGGGAAACAAAAACAGTAGCATGAACATGGGTTTTCACCCATGTGTACCACCCTAGTGTGGGGGAGATTCCCCACATGTTGTATATATGTATATTATCTTAAAAATATAAAAACCAAAAAAAAAAATTGCAAAACCCAAAAACAATCATCATCATCACTTTTAAAAATAGTGATAGCTTCTATTTAAGAAGCTTTACGGAAAATATGTTTGTAAATAAATCTACATAATGGCTAGTAATATTGCCTTCTAATGTTCTAAGTGTTGGTTTAACACCCGGTACTTTGAATATTGAGGACAATATTCAGTTCTAAGTGTGGGGGGGAATTCGTTATTCACGAATTTAAACACATTTTCCATCAAATACCCCCATTTTAGCCAAATTTTGAAAAATTTAAAAAAAAAATTTTCTCACTTAGAACGTAAATAAATGGTTATCAGTCCACCATGTCTAACCCACATAAGGATTGGCTAATCCAGGAGCAAACGGCTCTTGGTAAAGATATCTCAAATCCGTTGATGGCTTGCAATTTGCCAAAAATTGTATGGTATTCAACTCACCATATCCTTAAAAGTGAAGAGTTGGCTAGTCCAGAAGCAAACGGCTTTTGGTAAAGACAAATCAAATCCGTTGACAGCTTGTGGTTTGCTAAAAATCACTTGGTTATCAGTGTACCAAAGTTCTTACTTGAACCTAAACACTTGGCTACTCCAGAAGTAATGGCTTTTGGTAAAGAGTTAAAATCCATTAGTTTTTTATAAAAGATTGCTAGGGACTAGCAATAGTTTAGTGTGGGGGATTGATGAGTATGCAAATACTCATCATTTTGTTACCATTTGAACTCACAAAAACGACCAAAAACACACAAATGACCACAAAATGTTACAAATTTCATTAAAATGTGTTTTTATGTGATTCATGAATAAAAAGACTAAAAACAAGTGAAGAACCTGCAAAATATACCAAATTGTCATTTTTAGTCCCTGAAGTTTCACATTTGGCAAAACTAGTCCCTAAACTTTCAAGAATTGTCAGAATTAGTCCCTAAAGGTTTTAAATGAATGAAAAGTCAACTTTAGTCCTTGGGAAGTCAAAAATGTTCACAAATAGTCCCTGGATAAAAGTTTTCACAAATTGGCAATTTCAACCCCTCAAGTTTCAAAAATGGCAAAAATAGTCCCTGGGTATTCAAAACTTGGATTTTATCACAAAATACCCTTGTACTATTCATAAATTACAAATTGGAACATTTTGATAAACTTTTGGGAAATTACAAGTTTAGTCCCTCAAAATCCAAAAATTACATAATTAGTCCTTTAAAGTTTAAATGTTGGAATTTTACAACTATGGTCCTTGTACTTTGGAGTTATGACAATTTTGGTCCTTATGGAAACTTTGGAAAAGTCACAACTTCAGTCCCTAAAGTTTGGCAGATTTGCAAGAATGGTCCTTGTTGTTTAAAACTTATACCAAACAAACCTTACACTTATTTAACCCTTATTACCCAAAAATAAAACAAATAAAACCCAACCCAAAAATTACCCTTTTGTTTACCCAGTCCACCCCAGCCCATTAACCCTAAGCCCAAACCACCCTTTTAAATAAAAAACCACCCCCGTACCTTTTTTTCCCTCCACCTCCTACTTCCCTCTCCCTCACCTCTGCAACCACCACTCCACCTCACCACCACTTGGCCGCCCATCCTACCCACTCTCTCCCTGCCACATCACACAACCCCCAGGCATTAATTGCCCATGAAATCCTCACAAGTTATCTCACCAGTTGCAAGACTTTTTTGGCGCCAAATTGCATTTTGATGGCTAGGATGAAATCAGAAGATCCAAGGGTCACAAATTAAAGTGGGATTGCCTCAGAAACTCAAGTGGGACTCAAATATCTTCTATAAAAGCAGAGAGAAGGAGAGAGAAGCTAGTTAGTTAGTAGTAGCATAATTTAGAGTAACGAATGTAGTGTAATTTATCAATTCAGTTGTATTTTCAATTCAAATCAGTTGTACTCTGTTTACTTAAAGTTATGAAATCTTTCTTTAACATTTAATTCCAGTCTTGTTAATCCAAATTCAGAATTAGCTTTTTCAAGTGAATTTGACAAATTCATTTGAACTTGTTAAAAGTTGTTTATCAATGTTAATTTAAGCTCATTTGTACTTAATTATAAGCTTTTTGATGCTTTTAGACCATTCAGTGGACTGTTAATTCAGAATACTAAAAAACATAAAAAATCAAAGAAAATACCAAAAAAATAAAAAGTTGTGAGATGGTGATGAATACTGCATGGAGCATGGTGGATTATTGATGGCTATGGTTGTTAGAACCTCAGGGGAGGTATAGGAGTTGTTTGTGGTCCATGGTTTCTTAGTTCTCAGCATGAATCAGTTGTAAGCAATTTTTCATATTTTTACATAATCTGCTTTTACTACTTGTTGTTGTCTCTTGTTGTTCAAATATGTTCTATGTTGATTGTTAAATGTTAGTATAAGTTAATTTAGGTTTTTCATGTTTTAAATGCTCATAATACTTTGAAAATCTCAAAAACAGTCAAATAAAGGTGTGTTTGGTTCAGTGAAACTCACTGTGACATAGTGAGTCTCTTTGGTTGTTTGTGTTCTCTATATATTACATTAGGTGATATTAGATTACTTAAGTAATTATATTAGGGCCTTACAAGAGTAAAAGTCAAATTCCTTTATAATCTCATTTTTAGTTTGACTGTTGAGATTGATGTGTTTTCAATATTCTCAAATCTGTTCTATAATTGTTGTTGTAGCTTAATCTAGTCCTATTACACCTTAATACATCATTTTCAGTCAATTAGGACAAATCAAAGTTCAAAAAAGTCAAAATTGCAAGGTTTTCTAAAAGTCAAATTCCATTGGTTGCAGTTTTTGAATAAAGTTTAGAATTACATGTAGGATTTAATTTTAGGATTCAAGTCTTGTGTTTTTGGATTTTTAAACTTTAGTTGCTCATGTTCTTGTGTGATTTTTGTGGAATTTTTATTTGCTTATTTCACTGCTTAAATTTGCTTTTTCTTTCACTTATTTTTCAAAACCTTGCCATGCACCCAGACTTTCACCCCAAGTTCATAAGCTTGTTCAAAAGCTTGTTAGTAGGTCTTACTGTTTGATTTTTGGCTTTTTGGGAAGCCAAGCAAGCCACCTTGCTTATTCAGTACTTATTTTCCTANAAGGGTCAAGATCAAATGGGAAACACTCAGAGACCATGTGGAAACCCTAATTTTCATCTATATAAGGAAGAAGAGAAAGAAGTGAATTAGAGTAGATTAAATTAGTGTAATATAATGTCGCTATTAGTGTAATTCAATTTCTAGTTGTTTTCTTTAAACCAAAATCAGTTGTAATCAAATTCCTTTATGTTAAATGAACTTTGTTTATCCTTTAATTCAAGTCTTGTTACCTTAAATTCATATTTGGCAGTTTTAAAGGAATTTGACAAATTCCTTACAAACTTGTTAAATGTTGTTGTTTCTTGTTAATTTGATCTCAATTCCAGTTACTTATAAGCTTTAAGAAGCTTTTAGATCATGTAGAGGACTGATAATTATAAAACTCAAAAATACTAAAAAATCAAGAAAATACCAAAGAAAATAAAAATCAGTTTGTGGAATGAATGAAAGAAGGAGCATGTTAAATCCTGGATGGACATTGGTTTAGGGCTTTGTGGGAAGCTTTAGGTTATGTTTATGGTCCATGGTTCTAAGGTTCTCAGTATGAAATCATTTGTAAGCCTTTTTCTCAATTTTGCATTCTACTGTTCTATAGCTTAATTACTGCTTATCCTTGTCTGTTTATGCTTATTTGGTGTTGTTTAGTTATAATATTGATTGAGAGTGCCAGCTTGTTCATTAGATTTTCATTGTGCTTATTTCATGTTTAACTGCCATTAATAGCATAATATTGATTCTTAGGTAATTTTTGTTTAAATTGATGTTTATGTGTTAATCTTAGCTTATTTTATCATATTATGTCTTTATATATCAGTCCTATGGTTTAAATTTGTGGTTTGCATTGAAAATCTCATTTTCATATATTTTAAGGTAGTGTTTGGTTTAGGATTGTTAATGGTGTTCTTGTGGTTTAAATGTTGTTTTCTCTGCATAGGCAACTTACATTAGCTAATATTAGATTAGGTAGAACATGAAATCAGTAGTGATAGTATAAAAAAGTCAAAATCCCAGTCTTAGCTTCATATTTTTATTAACTGTTAAGGTTTTTAGTTATTAATCTCATCATATCCATTCATAAGTTGTTGTAAATGCTTAATATCATCTCATTTTAGCTTAATACTACTTATTGAGTAATGAGAATCAGATTAAAATCCATAAAAGTCAACTAAGCTCATTTACTTAAAAAGTCAAAGATTTCAGTTTCAGTGAAATGGTCACATTTCCTTTATCACTTTTAGAGTTTAATTTAGCTTGGAACTAGATAATAATTGGATTTATGTGATATTTGGAAGCCTGTGTACATGTTTCAAAAGGATTTTTTCCTTTTTCAACTTATTTGCTTATTGAAAAATAAGCTCTAAGATACCTGTTTGATCATTTGCCTCCCCTGCTCCAGGGGAGTATGTTCACTGAGGCCTTTTTCACAAGCTTCTAGCTTGTTCCCTGGTCAATCTTAGCTTTAGCTTTTGGACTTTTTGATAAGACCAGATACCCAGCTTGTAGGATCAAGGCTCATTTTGGGCTCTTGAGCTTATTCACATAGCTTATTTTGACCTTGAAGTTGACTTGACCACAACAGGTACCTGAGTTCATTAGGTGATCAAGCCAACTTGATAAGCTCCCTGAAAGCTAATTAGTGGGACCCAGCTTTTGTGTCTTGGCTTTTTGGGAAGCCAAGCTACCCTATTTTCCAGTTCCAAGCTTGGTTTGAGCTTATTGGCTTTCTACATAGGGCTGCAAGTCAAATCTTGTTTGTCCTATACTGAGTATCACTCAGTCCACACAAGCTTTTCACCCCTTTTCTTTAGCTTCTCAATTGCTTAATATTGGACCCCAAGGTCTGATTTTTAGCTTATTGGAAAGCCACCCAGGTGAACTTTAAGTTCCATAAGCTCTTTTGGACTTTTGAGCTTGTTTGTGGGCCCCATATGCCCTGCAAAGTAGCACATTAGCCTGTTTGGTCTGAGGTTTTTGGATTTGCTTATTTTATTATTTCTGCTTATTTCTTTGTGCTTTTTGGTTCCTCTGTGCTTATTTAAGCTTATCTAGCTTATTTGCATACTTGTTTTTCCATTTTGTTTCTTTAATAAGCTTTTGGAAGCTTATTCAGTTTTAAAAATCAAAGAAAAAAGAAAATGCTTGTCTGCTTGTTTTCATAAGCTCTTTTTGAGCTTATTTGTGAGTTTTAAGAAAAGGGTTTTTATAAAAGTTTAATATTATTAGTTGTCTTATGCTTTTGTAAAAAGAANGTTTTTACAAAAAGTGCTTATTTTGACTTATATTTGAAGTCTGTAAAAAGAAAAATCAAAAAGAAAAATCAAATGGAAAAAAGGGGGTAGGCAGGCTCGAACCTGAGACCTCCCCCTTTGAGAGTGATAGATAGTGTACCTGGATACCAATTGCCCTAGGGACTTTTCTCATTCACTTCTCACACCCTTTATTATTTAAATACTTCACAGCCATTTTGTCTAATAAGCTGTCCCAGCTTATTTTGTGCTTATTCGTGGGACTTTTTCTTGTTTTTATATTTTTGTGTTTTTTCTATTTTATTTCTTTATAACATATATTTTTATTAGAATTTTTACTTTTCGTTTACTATATATAAAAAATCAAAAACAGTTTTTAGGTTTTAGTAAAAATAAATAAATAAAATAGTTTTTATATTAAATTTTTAACTAGGATAAGTTTTTATAATTTTTATAAGTTTTATAAGTTATTAGTACTCTGTAAAAATTAATTTTGTAATTTCTACTGTTCACTTTATAATTATTTTAATTAATATAGTTTAAATTAGTTATAATTAATAAATAAGTAAATAATTAGTAAAATAGTTAAATAATAATTTTTATAAACTTTTTATAATTTTTTTAGGATTCCTGTGATGGTTAATTAGTTTTATAAAAGTTTTCTTAATTAGATAAGTCCTTTTGTTATATTTAGTAATTTTAATTAGTTAAATAGTTAATTAAATACATAAGTAGTTATTAATTAAAATTAAATCCAGAAAAAGACAAAAGATGTATTTTTAGTTTTTATAATTATTTCTAAGTTATTTTTAGTATTTTAAAAATACATTTTCATTTTCTTAGTTTTAATTTAATATTATATTATTAGAATTAATATAAGTTACATAATAATTATTAGAAATAGTTTTTAAGTAATAATAAATACATAAGTAATTAAGATAAATAGATTTCTAAGTTTTTAATTATTTTCTAAGTTATTTTACATTTTTAGAATTTTACTTTTATTTTCTAAGTTATTTTCTAACTTTTTTAAATAATTTGTATTTGTTTTTAATTTCTATACTTAGTATTTTATTTTACTTCTATTTTTCAAACATCATTTTTAATTTTAGTTTTCTATTTTTATTTCGTTTAATTTGCATTTAAGTCGCTGTAAATTACAGATTTTCACTTTAGTTAAAGTGATCGATTTTGCTCAGACAAACCCCTTTCCATTCAACATCTTTTAATTCAGAACGCGTTTGTACGTGGGATATCACATCTCCAGGGAACATAACGAACCCAGGGGATCATTGTATTCTCCAGGATACATTTGCACCGAGTCCTTGGACTTTTTGACTTTTTGTTGACCAAATCCTTGGTTATTAAGTTGACTGTCTAGGCGAAGTCAGTATCTCACATTCACCCGACCTGATATATCTTATGCAGTTCAGCAGATTTGTCTCCATATGCACGATCCTCGGGAACCTCATCTTTCTGCTCTTAAAAGGATCCTGAGGTATGTTCAAGGTACTCTGGATTATGGCCTTCAGTTATTCTCCTCTTCTACCACGAATTTGGTTGCATATTCTGATGCTGACTGGGCAGGCTGCCCCACTACACGGAGATCGACTTCAGGTTATTGCGTTTTTCTTGGCAACAACTTACTTTCCTGGTCCTCTAAGCGTCAGCCGACGCTCTCTCGTTCTAGTGCAGAGGCTGAATATAGAGGTGTTTCCAATGCTGTTGCCGAAACATGTTGGTTAAGGAACCTTCTTCGTGAGTTACACACCCCATTATCTTCCGCTACGCTTGTTTACTGTGATAATGTCAGTGCTGTCTACTTATCTTGCAATCCGGTTCAACATCAGCGTACGAAACACATTGAAATGGACATTCACTTTGTTCGCGACTTGGTTGCTACAGGTCAGGTTCGTGTTCTTCATGTAACTTCGCGATATCAGTATGCAGACATCTTCACGAAAGGTCTCCCATCAGCTCTATTTGAAGAATTCCGCTCCAGTCTCAGCATCCGGTGTCCTCCCGCTTCGACTGCGGGGGAGTGTTAGCCGAGTAATTTAGATAAGACCATATCCATCACATTAATTGTAATTAGGGATAAGTATCAAATCATTGTAATTAGTCAATCCCGTAATTTATGGGATTTGCCCATAAATAGTTTTGTAATCCCCTTTATATAGGGAGTCTTCATATTATGTAAAGCAATACAAACAATCGGTTCTATTACCACAAAACATTCTCCAACAAACACAACAAGAGAAATATTTAGATTATTTATTTATTTATTTTTTATTTTTTTATTTATTTAATTTTTTATTTTTTTTTATTTTTTTTATGCAACATATAATCAAATGTTCAAGTTATCAACTACTAAAATATGAAATGGAGAAATTTTATGTAGTCATTTCAATGTTTTCAATCACTGTAACTCGCTGTAGCTGAAATTGTTACTCGGCCAACGATCTGTCCTTGATCACCCAACTCTGTTGCAATGAACATCTTGATCATGAAATTACCCATACGACTATATGAGGCGTAGCCTTATGTATGATAAATGTACGATAACATTCGGGTGAGTGATGTGATTTACACTACCATATTAGGCACTTACGATCTATATAGTCTTGGGGTAAAGAAAGTGCGGCGTTACATGCAGTGTTAGTTGCTGAAAGAATTTAAGGTTGTATATTTAATGTCAAACTGGGCCATCTGGGCACATTGCGTACAGATGGGGAGTCAAAGATATCTTTTTGAAATCCTATGGCTTCTTATCATGCATGACCTTAACTGTTGTTGCAGAACCAAGCCAAAGACAGAGTTTAGTTTCTTGGGTGTCTACAATATGGATGCTAATTAACTAGTGCTTGAAAGATGCAAAGGTGATTAGAGAAACCAGCTGAGCATTTGAAATCCAAGAGTGTGAAAAAAAATTGAGATCGTCCATAACGGTATCTTTCCTTGGAGGATTATGTCAAAGCAAACCCGATTCCTAAATCACCATAGGATCCAAGCCGTTGTGTGTACAACCACGTTGTAGCAAACTTTTGTCGTATTCAAGTTGAGCGGATCTGCCCAACTGATTAGAGAGACCAACAAATTCGGATGAACACTAGACCCCACTAAGCCACAACCAAACCCCAAATGTTTCTAGCCAACATGCAATCAACGAAAAGATGTTGTGAAGTTTCGATGATGTACATCTAGCTAGTAGAGTGATGTCGATCCCACGAGCATCTAGGTCTAACCAAAGAAAGCTTTGTATTATCCATATACAAGCTTGCAAAAAACAACTATGAAGAATATGGTCTTCAGAATTCAATCAGTACACATTACCTCAAGTTATAAACATAAAAGAAGGAAATTGAGAAAAAAAATATCTATGATAAAAGGTGGAAACTGTTGAACAAAATTCAAGTATAAGCTATTAAGCTACAATAAAGATGGTGGATCGTTGACCAAAAAAAAAAAAAAAATCACTGCAAACAATAAATTTTACAGGTTGAAACTATACTTGATTGGCCTCAAAGACGCAGGTAACCTCCTCTTTCTCCACCTCCAATGGTTCTTTTGAGGAATGATCTTCGGTTTAGAGACCAATTTCTTTTTATGGCCCTTTCTCTACTCCAGGTTGTTAATCGGGTATACATAAATGGAAATAGGAAGCATAACAGCACAAGCACTAATGTCGCCACACAAAGTAACATAACATTTCTAAAACCATTTTTCAGAGTCGGATCTCTTTGCTGAGTCCAAGGGACGCCTCCCACATTCATCCCAAATACTGTCATCAAGATTTCAAAGTCAATTATAAATATGTAATCATAATCTGTATGGAAGGTTATAAGTCATAACGTATGCGCTAGTCCCTCACTGCAAGTAAAAGGGAACCTAAGTTGTGGCTGACTAATTTCTATCATGAAACGGGCGAACCTTTCTAGTTTTGGGTTACTTTTAACCTAGACAACTCAATGTCGCTTCTGAGGTCCAACCCATTGCATTTCAAAAGAAAAAATATCACACATATAGTGGACAATATACACCAAGATGTATCTATTTACAGCATTAGTCAATTAGTTTCATAGCATTGCAAACTTTTCTTGAATAATAGTCAAGCTATTGTCATTTGTGAGATTCAAAACTTGTTTGTTTGACCTCGAGAGTCAAACTGTGAAAGACAGATACTAATTTATAACTAAATGTTGATCTGATAGGTGAGTTTGAGTGAAGAATCTTACATCCTGTGATAATAGATAGAGGAAGGAAAATGATTGAGAGGAACGAGAGACAATATAGTTTCCGATTGATTTGTTCAGCCTGCCAACTGTCAAGACCGGCCTGGATAGCTGTAACACGATTACTTATGAAGCCAACGTTGTCCTTTAGTCTTCTGAGTCGCCCAATCAGTTCTTCTAGTGAATTGACGTCTTCATTGGCAAACCAATCTTTTGCGGAACACTTTTCTTTCACTCTCGGAAACACTTGTTCCCCATGTGCAATCACCTGTATTCATTTCGTTTAGAGTCAGACCTGGCACCTTCAAAATATAAATTTAAAGGTTTGTATAAGTATTTTTGGCTAAACTGTTTTATTCAGGTTAATTTTCAGAAGCTAATTGTAGTTGTGTTCTCTATATGAAGAACATTAAAAATTGACATTTACTTTCAAAAGACAAATATGGGGACATTCAGGAGGCAAATACGGGAATGCTCGTCTGACAGGAGTTAAAGAAGGTAACTACAACCACCTGCAGTAGGCGTTGCAAGTCTAGATGCATTTTCGGGAATCTTCTATCATCTAACAATTGTCTCTTTAAAGAAAAACCACCTGAAAAGTTAGAAATTTCCAGATTCAAAATTTGACCATTTGAAACATGTGATTTGAGATCAAAAACAAAAGTTACCTTTATCTAAATCAGCTTCTACCGAATTGAGCTCAATCTCAAGTTTAGTAACAACATCCTCCAGGTGATCCACATGTGTGTCAATAATATGAACAACAAGATTTGAGACAGATCTAGGCACGGGATTGTCAGCCTCCTCAGAATGATTCATCGTCAACAAGAAATCAAGAACATGTTCCTTGATCACAATGCCACCCCTATCCACTGTCTCGTCTCTACCAAATTTAGAATTGGGGCTCTCAACTCTTGGAATCTCACTTAGAAGAGACTGGCCCACTGGCGAGAAACCCAATCTAGGCACTCGGCCTAATGAAACAGTAATAACCGAATTCTCAGTAATCCTAGCAGCCAATCTAAACGTAAACTTGCTAGAGGGTGGACCAGGTGAATTAACCCTAAATACAAGTGCCCCATCAACATGAGCACAATAAGGTCCATTACTAACTAAAGACAAAATGTCTTGCAGCTTCAACGGTGGGCAAAGAACGTCGATTAAGTATTGTGCGGATTGAGAAAGTTTTTGGTTTCCTTTTGGAAGCTCGACATGATACCAACAAAACTTTTTCCCGTTACCCTCTACTATATCCCATTCTTTATCACAATACTCACCAAACCCATTGAAGATATACGCTTTTAGTCTAACTAAACCAGGATAACGAGTCCTAAACGGTCGCATTTCAGGAGAAGCGGATCGTGTGGATGATCCGGGCTCCAGATCCGATAACTCGCTCACATAGTCATTTACCTCTACCCTACCCATTCCTAATACAAATTTTGTCACATATATATGTTGCCTAAAACATAATGTAATCTATGATCACCTAGTGATCACATATATATAATCATGCACCTTATTGCATTGGCATAAAAAGATGAATGACACCAACAAACAACATGCATTGATATATCTATCCCTGGTGAAATGATCAGATTATACTAAGCATTGGATCAAACATAATTTTGATCAAACATATATGTGTAAATTAAAGCAAATGTTTACCTCATTAAAGATGAAGACTTTTTTTTGTTTTTGTTTTTGTTTTTTTGTAAGAACTAAAAAGAATAGATTTTGAATGATTCCCAGAACCTCTTTGGCAAAAAATAATTCTTTATGGCAATTGGTATACAAATGAAAATTATTATATTGATGATTAAATTTAATAATATTAATGTAAGACGGAGGAAACAAGAGCCAAGCAATTGGGGAAGACATGAAGAATCACACATTCAGGATTTGCACTTTCCTGGAAACTTCAACGCCCAAGATTTGGCTATTATTTTAGATCCTTAATGCATCGAAGGTGTGTGTGTTTTTATAATTTGGTTTAAGTTTATAGATATTATATTGTTTTGGTAGTGTGATATATCTATTTTTTCACATTGAGATATCTGACAAGTATGCAACTACTACGGTAATGTTTAAACATGCTCATAAGTATTTTCATTTGATTTTTTTATTGATTCTTTTAAAACCTTGCCAATGATTTTCTTTGAAGCCTAATTCGAGTTAAATTTGAAACTCTAAATTGACGTTGGGTTTTATTTTGGCTTATGATATATATTTTGTCCATGTTTTAGATTCTTGACGGGTCAATCTTTTCAATCACCGTGAGATTTATATAACTTTTGATGTGTGTTTTTTCCATGTTCTAGATTTCTGATCGTGGAATTCCATATAAGTGTACTGCTTTTTTGTAAGACCAGTGTTGAAAGTTCTAAGCCGATAGTTAAACTAATTATTTTCTCCTATAAAATGTACTGTACTTCTTTTGAATTGATTTACTTGGTTGAAAACAATATTGAACTTCATTGTTAGAAAAAAGTATAAGTGAAAAACATTTGCTCGTCACAAAATTTAGTCACGGGGTATCCGCATTGCGGGGTATCCGCCGCCGCATTTCACAAGTATTATATAATACCAAAAAAAATATTTAAGGTCAAAGTTGAACCAGTTTGACTCTGAAAAGTCAAACTGGACACTTATTTTGGGACATAGGGAGTATAAAAGATAAATTAAGTTTTTAATACCTGAAGTATTTAAATGGTTAATTTAATTATAGAATCCACAAACTTCTTGGAACTCGAAGATAAATCAAGAAATTTCCACTCGGTCATAAATTGTTAACTAAACAGTATCATGATTATATGTTGATACTATCATCTGCTCTTTCGTCCCATGTACAATAGCACCAAGGTAAATAGCCAGAAGTAAATTAGTAAAACCTAACCCCTTTTCCTTCCCAAGATAATTTCAAACTAAGACTAGAGCCTCACTGTTGTTCAACCTATCATCAATACTAAGTATCCGTAATAGTTGGAATCCGGCATCAAAGTAACCCTTTAAAAAGATGTCAATAATGTTGAGATGACTTCATAAAAATTTGACTAATGATAAAACAATTAAAACCTCGGTAAACAGAATCATATTAGTCTTGAAAGTGCCAACATTAAAACCTCAGTAAACAAGTGCTTAGCATCTGTACATGACATGACGCATCATTACTTGTATCTTGCTCTAAATTCACTCTGTTCTTTTTATCTGTGATGATGATCAATCGGCTACTGTTATCTCCTGCCATAAAAACACACTAAACTGAACTCTGCATTATCAAAACCGATCGTTTGTTTGTTTATAATAGTATTCTACGAAAATGCATTCACATCACTTGCTTTTGGAAGAACCCATCCGAATGGCTTCAATTCTCGAACCTTTTAAACTTGTAACTCATTGCTAACATTTTTTTATTTTTCACTATGTTTAATCATTGTTACGAGTTTTAAATTGTAGTATTTGTTTTTGTTGTTATACACAAACTAATTATACCAAAAAAATGGCTTCATCATCTTCTTCATCCGACGAAATATTTATTCCGGAGGATTCGTCCGAACTATGGTTATCCGGTAGTACCCTATCAACCTTTTTAGCCGTGAACGATTTAATTGATGACACGGCACCAAACAGTTCATTTCATGTAAATGGACGACAATACAAACGTGGATATTATCTTACCGATGGAATCTATCCTACGTGGTCAACGTTTGTTAAAGCATATAAGTATCCCGTTGAACTGAAGGAAAAGAGGTTCAAGAAGCTATAAGATGTACGATAACATTCGGGTGAGTGATGTGATTTACACTACCATATTAGGCACTTATGATCTATATACTCTTGGGGTAAAGAAAGTGCGGCGTTTCATGCAGTGTTAGTTGCTTAAAGAATTTAAGGTTGTATTTAATGTCAAACTGGGCCATCTGGGCACATTGCGTACAGATGGGGATTCAAAGATATCTAATTTGAAATCCTATGGCTACTTGTCATAGTTTATAAGATAAAAGTACAATAATCAACATGATGTTAACTGTTGCTGCAGAACCAAGCCAAAGACAGAGTTTAGTTTCTTGGGTGTACAATATGGATGCTAACTAGTGCTTGAAAGATGCAAAGTTGATTAGAGAAACCAGCTGAGCATTTGAAATCCAAGAGTGTGAAAAAAACTTGATGTTGTCCATGACGGTATCTTTCCTTGGAGGATTATGTCAAAACAAACCTGATTCCTAAATTGCCATAGGATCCAAGCCGTTGCGTGTACAACCACGTTGTAGCAAACTTTTGTCGTATTCAAGTTGAGCTTAACTGCCCAACTGATTACAGAGACCAACGAATTTGGATGAACACTAGAAGCCCACTAAGCCGCAACCAAACCCCAAATGTTTCTAGCCAACATGCAATCAACGTTAAGATGTTGTGAAGTTTCGATATCCCCATCACATATCAGACGTACATCTAGCTAGTAGAGTGGATGTTGATCCCACTAGCATCTAGGTTGAACCTATAGTAGGAATTGAACTCGATCCAAAGAAAGCATTTGTATTATCCATATACAAGCTTGCATAAAACAACTCTGAAGAATATGATCTTCAGAATTCAATCATTACACATTACCTCAAGTTATAAACATAAAAGAAGGAAATTGAGGGGGGAAAAATCTATTATAAAAGGAGGAAACTGTTGAACAAAATTCAATTACAAGCTACAACAAAGATGGTGGATCGTTGACCAGAAAAAATCACTGCAACGACAATAAATTTTACAGGTTGAAACTATGCTTGATTGGCCTCAAAGACGGAGGTAAGCTCCTCTTTCTCCACCTCCAATGGTTCTTTTGAGGAATGATCTTCGGTTTAGAGACCAATTACTTTTTAAGGCCCTTTGTCTTCTCCAGGTTGTTAATCGGGTATACATAAATGGAAACAGGAAGCATAACAGCACAAGCACTAATGTCGCCACACAAAGTAACATAACATTTCTAAAACCATTTTTCAGAGTCGGATCTCTTTGCTGAGTCCAAGGGACGCCTCCCACATTCATCCCAAATACTGTCATCAAGATTTCAAAGTCGTTATAAATATGCAATCATAATTTTTATGGAAGGTTATAAGTCATAATGTACGCTAGTCCACATTGCAAGTAAGAGGGAACCTAAGTTGTGGCTGACTATTTTCTATCATGAAACGGGCGAACCTTTGTAGTTTTGGGTTATTTTGGCAATTTGATAGGTACTTTCGACCTGGACAAGTCAATGTGGCTTATGAGGTCCAACCCATTGTATTTCAAAAGGAAAATTATTACACATTTAGTGGACAAATATACACCAAGATGTATCTATTTACAGAATTAGTCAATTAGTTTCATGCATTGCAAACTTTTCTTGAATAATAGTCAAGCTCTTGTCATTTGTGAGGTTCAAAACTTGTTTGTTTGACCTCGAGAGTCAAACTGTGAAAGACAGATACTAATTTATAGCTAAATGTTGATTTGATAGGTGAGTTTGAGTGAAGAATCTTACATCCTGTGATAATAGATAGAGGAAGGAATATGATTGAGAGGAACGAGAGACAATATAGTTTCCGATTGATTTGTTCAGCCTGCCAGCTGTCAAGACCGGCCTGGATAGCTGTAACACGATTACTTATGAAGCCAACGTTGTCCTTTAGTCTTCTGAGTCGCCCAATCAGTTCTTCTAGTGAATTGACGTCTTCATTGGCAAACCAATCTTTTATGGAACACTTTTCTTTCACTCTCGGAAACACTTGTTCCCCATGTGCAATCACCTGTATTCATTTCGTTCAGAATCAGACCTAGCACCTTCAAAATTTATAAATGTAAAGGTTTGTTTAACTATATTTGGCTAAACTGATTTATTCAGGTTAAAATTCAGAAGCTAAATGTAGTCGTTTTCTCTATATGAAGAACGATAAAAAATTGTCATTTACTTTCAAAAGAAAAATATGGGACACTCAGAAGGCAAATACGGGAATGCTCGTCGGATAGGAGTTAAAGAAGGTAAAAATAACTACCTGCAGAAGGCGTTGCAAGTCTAGATGCATTTTCGGGAATCTTCTATCATCTAACAATTGCCTCTTTAAAGAAAAACCACCTGAAAAGTTAGAAATTTCAGATTCAAGATTTGACCATTTGAAACATGTGATTTGAGATTGAAAACAAAAGTTACCTTTATCTAAATCAGCTTCTACAGAATTGAGCTCAATCTCAAGTTTAGTAACAACATCCTCAAGATGATCCACATGCGTGTCAATAATATGAACAACAAGATTTGAGACGGATCTAGGCACAGGATTGTCAGCCTCCTCAGAGTGATTCATCGTCAACAAGAAATCAAGAACATGTTCCTTGATCACAATGCCACCTCTATCCAGTGTCTCGTCTCTACCAATTTTAGAATGGGGGCTCTCAACTCTTGGAATCTCACTAAGAAGAGACTGGCCCACTGGTGAGAAACCCAATCTAGGCACTCGGCCTAATGAAACAGTAATAACCGAATTCTCAGTAATCCTAGCAGCCAATCTAAACGTAAACTTGCTAGAGGGTGGACCAGGTGAGTTAACCCTAAATACAAGTGCCCCATCAACATGAGCACAATAAGGTCCATTACTAACTAAAGACAAAATGTCTTGCAGCTTCAACGGTGGGCAAAGAACGTCGATTAAGTATTGTGCGGATTGAGAAAGTTTTTGGTTTCCTTTTGGAAGCTCGACATGATACCAACAAAACTTTTTCCCATTACCCTCTACTATATCCCATTCTTTATCACAATACTCACCAAACCCATCAAAGATGTATGCTTTTAGTCTAACTAAACCAGGATAACGAGTCCTAAACGGTCGCATTTCAGGAGAAGCGGATCGTGTGGATGATCCAGCCTCCAAATCCGATAACTCGCTCACATAGTCGTTTACCTCTACCCTACCCATTCCTAATACAAATTTTATCACTTGCCTAAAACATAATGTAATCTATGATCACCTAGTGTCCAATGTGATCACATATATATAATCATGCACCTTATTGCATTGGCATAAAAAGATCAATGACACCAACAAACAACATGCATTGATATATCTATCCCTGGTGAAATGATCAGATTATATTAAGCATTGGATCAAACATAATTTTGATAGAATATATATGTGTAAATTAAAGAAAATGTTTACCTCATTAAAGATGAAGACTTTTTTTTGTTTTTGTTTTTGTTTTTTTGTAAGAACTAAAAAGAATAGATTTTGAATGATTCCCAGAACCTCTTTGGCAAAAAATAATTCTTTATGGCAATTGGTATACAAATGAAAATTATTATATTGATGATTAAATTTAATAATATTAATGTAAGACGGAGGAAACAAGAGCCAAGCAATTGGGGAAGACATGAAGAATCACACATTCAGGATTTGCACTTTCCTGGAAACTTCAACGCCCAAGATTTGGCTATTATTTTAGATCCTTAATGCATCGAAGGTGTGTGTGTTTTTATAATTTGGTTTAAGTTTATAGATATTATATTGTTTTGGTAGTGTGATATATCTATTTTTTCACATTTAGATATCTGACAAGTATACAACTACGGTAATGTTTAAACATGCTCATAAGTATTTTCATTTGATTTTTTTATTGATTCTTTTAAAACCTTGCCAATGATTTTCTTTGAAGCCTAATTCGAGTTAAATTTGAAACTCTAAATTGACGTTGGGTTTTATTTTGGCTTATGATATATATTTTGTCCATGTTTTAGATTCTTGACGGGTCAATCTTTTCAATCACCGTGAGATTTATATAACTTTTAATGTGTGTTTTTTTCCATGTTCTAGATTTCTGATCGTGGAATTCCATATAAGTGTACTGCTTTTTTGTAAGACCAGTGTTGAAAGTTCTAAGCCGATAGTTAAACTAATTATTTTCTCCTATAAAATGTACTGTACTTCTTTTGAATTGATTTACTTGGTTGAAAACAATATTGAACTTCATTTGTTAGAAAAAAGTATAAGTGAAAAACATTTGCTCGTCACAAAATTTAGTCACGGGGTATCCGCCGCCGCATTGCGCGGGTACCCTGCTAGTTTGTATAATGATGCATATGTAAATTTTGTTGGCCTCTTGGTTCCGTGAATTCGTTTTATTGGGCAAAATGTTAACATTATAATGTGCATATTTGGGGTGAAATTTGTTATGAAAAATGTTAGTCAAGAATTTCGAATACTTTTGAAAGTTTTGAAATGTTCGAATATTTTGTAACTTCGTTTAGAAATTTTTGAAAGCTTGAAGCTTTAAAAATTTAAAAGTAGGGTAAATTGCAATTTTAGTCACTAAAGTTATACAAATACACAAAAAAGACACCAAAAGAAAACGTTGTGCAAAAACGCTATTAACGTTTCATTTTTTTTTGCAAAAAAGCCACCGAGAGCTAACTTTCGTTCTTTTTCTCGTTAAGTGCCACGTCACTGAGGGTATTATCGTCATTTCACTGTTCCAATACACGACTTTATTTCAATGTCTAAATTTGCAAATAAAAACTTAACTTACTAAACACTATTCATCATCTTCCCCATTTAATTTTCTATTAAATTTATATTTAATTTTAAATAATTATCAAGACCACCCTCTCTACCACCATCACCACCCTCTACCACCACCACTACCACCACCACACTCCTCCTTCCATTTCATCATCATCCTCATCACCTTCAAAAATCATAATTCAAACAAAAACCCATAATCAAAATTGAGATCCAAATTGATAAGCAACATACAGATTAAGAAAAAACGCTATTACCCTGAAACACTAATAGAATTTCTTTTATTCCTTTTTTAGTAGTTTGATACTTTGATTAGATTAATGCATAAATTGCTATAATGATGACATTACCTATCATTTCTTTATATAATAAATGATTTGGTTCTCAGATATTTCATTTTGTGAAATGACTCCTCGACCAGTAAGGTTTTTATTTAATACTCCCTCCGTCCTAAAATAAATGTCCAGTTTGACTTTGAAAAGTCAAACTGGACACTTATTTTGAGACGGAGGGAGTATAAAAGATAAATTAAGTTTTTAATACCTGAAGTATTTAAATGGTTAATTTAATTATAGAATCCACAAACTTCTTGGAACTCGAAGATAAATCAAGAAATTTCCACTCGGTCATAAATTGTTAACTAAACAGTATCATGATTATATGTTGATACTATCATCTGCTCTTTCGTCCCATGTACAATAGCACCAAGGTAAATAGCCAGAAGTAAATTAGTAAAACCTAACCCCTTTTCCTTCGCAATGATAATTTCAAACTAAGACTAGAGCCTCACTGTTGTTCAACCTATCATCAATACTAAGTATCCGTAATAGTTGGAATCCGGCATCAAAGTAACCCTTTAAAAAGATGTCAATAATGTTGAGATGACTTCATAAAAATTTGACTAATGATAAAACAATTAAAACCTCGGTAAACAGAATCATATTAGTCTTGAAAGTGCCAACATTAAAACCTCAGTAAACAAGTGCTTAGCATCTGTACATGACGCAACATTACTTGTATCCTGCTCTAAATTCACTCTGTTCTTTTTATCTGTGATGATGATCAATCGGCTACTGCAGGGGAGGCCCGGAGGGGGTGCAAACCCGATTCCCGCACAGGGCACATTTTTGAATGGGGCACACATTTTTGAAAATTTTTTAAACTGTGAAGAGCTAATCAACCAATTTGCTATGAAGAATGCTAGGAGAACTTCACGAATCATTGGTTAACTGCTATGGTATGTATTTTTAATACTATGATTTTGTTATGGATATAATTAATTGTTATAACATTAGTTATCATTTACAAAAAAAGAAAATTTGCTAGGAGTTAGGGGCATTTTTTTCTTGGCTCGCACTGGGTACTCAAATCCTCNTAATGATGACATTACCTATCATTTCTTTATATAATAAATGATTTGGTTCTCAGATATTTCATTTTGTGAAATGACTCCTCGACCAGTAAGGTTTTTATTTAATACTCCCTCCGTCCTAAAATAAATGTCCAGTTTGACTTTTCAGAGTCAAACTGGTTCAACTTTGACCTTGTCTATTTTTTCGGCTGTTATATAATACTTGATGCAAAATATATGAATGGATTGAGTTTTAAATATATTTTTCATTGGTAAAATTTTTCACAAGTATTATATAATACCACAAAAAATATTTAAGGTCAAAGTTGAACCAGTTTGACTCTGAAAAGTCAAACTGGACACTTATTTTGAGACGGAGGGAGTATAAAAGATAAATTAAGTTTTTAATACCTGAAGTATTTAAATGGTTAATTTAATTATAGAATCCACAAACTTCTTGGAACTCGAAGATAAATCAAGAAATTTCCACTCGGTCATAAATTGTTAACTAAACAGTATCATGATTATATGTTGATACTATCATCTGCTCTTTCGTCCCATGTACAATAGCACCAAGGTAAATAGCCAGAAGTAAATTAGTAAAACCTAACCCCTTTTCCTTCGCAATGATAATTTCAAACTAAGACTAGAGCCTCACTGTTGTTCAACCTATCATCAATACTAAGTATCCGTAATAGTTGGAATCCGGCATCAAAGTAACCCTTTAAAAAGATGTCAATAATGTTGAGATGACTTCATAAAAATTTGACTAATGATAAAACAATTAAAACCTCGGTAAACAGAATCATATTAGTCTTGAAAGTGCCAACATTAAAACCTCAGTAAACAAGTGCTTAGCATCTGTACATGACGCAACATTACTTGTATCCTGCTCTAAATTCACTCTGTTCTTTTTATCTGTGATGATGATCAATCGGCTACTGCAGGGGAGGCCCGGAGGGGGTGCAAACCCGATTCCCGCACAGGGCACATTTTTGAATGGGGCACACATTTTTGAAAATTTTTTAAACTGTGAAGAGCTAATCAACCAATTTGCTATGAAGAATGCTAGGAGAACTTCACGAATCATTGGTTAACTGCTATGGTATGTATTTTTAATACTATGATTTTGTTATGGATATAATTAATTGTTATAACATTAGTTATCATTTACAAAAAAAGAAAATTTGCTAGGAGTTAGGGGCATTTTTTTCTTGGCTCGCACTGGGTACTCAAATCCTCAGGGCCGCCACTGGGCTACTGTTATCTCATTCCATAATAACACACTAAACTGAACTCTGCATTATCAAAACCGATCGGTTGTTTGTTTATAATAGTGTTCTACGAAAATGCATTCACATCACTTGCTTTTGGAAGAACCCATCCGAATGGCTTCAATTCTCGAACCTTTTAAACCTGTAACTCATTGCTAACATTTTTTTATTTTTCACTTTGTTTAATCATGGTTACGAGTTTTAAAGAGGTAAGTACTAATCTAGTACAAAATATTTTTTTTAATCCCCATCATGGTCACTTTTAAACTCAATCTCCAAAATAGTCATGCGCGACTACTCAACTCCGTAACTCCACCCAAAACGCGACACATGTACATATGTTGGGGCCCACATTAACTTCCATAACTACCAAAATTACTCAACCTTTGTGCTACTCAACTAGCGGCTACTCGACTTACATTGATCCACGTGCAAAAGTACATTGGAAAAGTAAAAAGCACCACATTGAGAAAGAACAAAATCTTTTGAAATAATATTCTCTACGTACTTTTTTTTTTGATCTGCAATTCTTTCGTTCTGTCTCATTTTTATAGTTGAACCAAAAGCAGTGCAAGACTAGATTAAGTATGTGTTTATTATGTATAAATCTAAAGAACAATTCTTTTCTCAATGTGGTTTTAGAATTCTATACACACACATATAAATTCACCCTTGTATCCTTAATCTTTCAGAATATATGAGTATCCGACATATATTATGACTAGACTGTGACAAGACGGGTGGGTGGGCTCAAAATGTGCTTGAGTTGAAACAGGTCATTCTTTTGATCTTATCAAGGTAATAATAGGTCAGCTTTGACAAATAAACAATTTTCTGTCCATTTATAACAAATATCAAAGATAGTTAAAGGGTTTATTGTGTGTTTTTTGATTAGTGATATTGTGTGTTTTTTGAATCCAAATCAATCTAAACATAATAATAATAATAATAATAATAATAATAATAATAATAATAATAATAATAAAAGAGAATCATATCAAACAAAAAATAACAAAAGAAATCAAAAAGTATTCTTACCTTTCCAATAAAGTTGGCTAGTCAAATCGCCGTCGGTTGAGTAGCCGTCGGTTGAGTAGCCGGCGATTGAGTAAATGTGGAAGTTAATGTGGGACCCAGCATAAGGACACGTGTCGCGTTTTGGGTGGATTTGCGGAGTTGAGTAGTCGCGCATGACCATTTTGAGGATTGATTTTAATAGTGACCATGATGGGGACAAAAAAAATATATTGTACTAGATTAGTACTTTTCTCAGTTTTAAATTGTAGTTCTCCGTATTTGTTTTTGTTGTTATATATAATCGTTTCTAGTTCAAATTCATTTGTTTTTTATTAGCAATTGTGTGAACTTTTAGCATTATTGGTGTTTATGTTAGTTAAAAAAAGTTGTGTTTGTTGTATTTTCCTGCAATGTCCAAGATTGCAGGGACTCTAGGGCCGAAATCGCGTTCGGTCGAGATTATTTCTAGCCGCCTTAATGCTGGCATGTCAGGTGATATTCACCTTCTATTTACATGTTGCCATTATAATAGTTCAAATACTCCGTAGCTGTTTTTCATAAATAACAATATATATGTCAAGATATATATCAAATAATTAGTGTGGTGGTGGTGGTGGTAGAGGGTGGTCTTTATAATTATTTAAAAGCAGTGTTGCAAAAATCGGCCGAATCGGCCGATTAATCGGCGATTAATCGGTAATCGGTAATCGGCCTAGGACCTTTGAGAGAATTTCACGGAAATCGGCCGAGTCAAGAAAATCGGCCGATTAATCGGCAAAAAATCACTAATTGGGCCCGGACCGCCTCAGTACCGAATTTCTAGGTTTTTGTTTTTAATGTTCTTGATTTTATATTAAAGTTAAATATAAATTAAAAAGAAATTCAAATGGGGAAGAAGACGAGGGTATATTAGTCATTTCACTGCACTTAACGAGAAAAATTAACGACAGTTAGTGAACAGTGCATCTCGATGCCTGTTTTGCCAAAAAAAAAAAAAAAATCTTAATGTCGTTTTTGCACAACTTTTACACATTTACATATTTTTAACTAAATCTTTTGAATACTTTCAAAAACTAGTTTGAAAAGTGGGTGTTGAAACTTCAAAATCTTGAAAGGGGTGCGCATGTTTGAAAATGTTTTCGAAAATGAAATTTTGAAATCCGTGCCAATTTGTATTTGAAAGTTTGATAATATTGAAAATATTTTCGTAGAAGAAATTTTGAAAGTTTGAGAATTTTCAAACTTTTTTAAAGATGGAATGCTTTAATAAGCTCGGTTTGTGTTATACTTTCAAAACTTAAAACACATAAATGCTTAATAACACTAGGGGAAATGAAATGAAATGTTAAATGAATGAAATGACCGATGTAATGAAATAAGTGATGTAACGTAATGAGACATTACCATTATTATCATGTTTGGTTTGTTTGACAAGACGTAATGGAATCATAATAAAAATACTAAAATGCCCATTATTGATGAGAAGTTTCATTAATATGGTTAGTTAATAGTGGAGTTTTATGTAATTTTAATTTCATTACAGGATGTAATGAAAAAAAAAAGTAGGGGCCCCTAAGAAATGGTTTTGGTGTAATGAGTCATTACTTGTAATGAATTATTACATTATATAAATATAAATAAACAACATTTTCTCATTCCATCGTAATAATCCTTTCCATTCCCCCTTTGATTACGACATACCAAACGCTACGTAGACGTGTACTGCATCATGACACGATTTATAGAAACGAATAATTATAATTGAGATATTGTGGTTAACTGTTTCATCTAACGATTAGCAATTGACGTTGTCAAGTTTTCACTATCTTCGAAGATAAAAACACTATTATTACCATTTAATCTTTAAGGCAATTATTTGAAAATCTATTTTTAAAAATACTTTTTATTTGGGAAAATAAACAAAAATTGAAATTTAAGTTTTAAAAAAGCATTTTTTGAATAGAACATTAATCACTTTTAAGTTTTTTTAAGATTTTTCAATAAATTCATTTTAAAAAAAAAATAAATCATAATGCTGATTGTTGATTTCTAATCGTACAAAATGATCAATTTGTTGGATGATATTGGCCTTTCATCATTTTCAATCAAAATTATAATTTAAGGTAGCCGAAATGAAATTATTCGAATTAACAATCGCCTAGGTTGTAGTTTAAGTTATATGAGTTAACACCCCACAAATATCGATTAGAACCATTGCTAAATCACCGCACAAATATCGATTAGAACCATCACTAACTTGCTTAATTGCATTATTGTCAACTAAGGTTATACATAGCTCGAGCCATGGGGTGCCAGCGTTAACAAGCCTCACGTCTTAGCGGCTAAGGCGAAACTTTTGCGCTTTTATGGCATGACATAAGGTGACACAAAACATGATAATTTTTATATATTAATATAATATTTTATAGAGCTAAGTACAAATCTAGTACAAAATATTTTTTTTTATCCTTAACATGGTCACTTTTAAACTAAATTCCCTAAATGGTCATGCGCGACTACTCAACTCCGCAACCCCTCTCAAAACGCGACACGTGTCCTTATTATGGGGCCCACATCAACTTCCAAATTTACTCAACCACCGGCTACTCAACCGGCGGCTACTCAACCGACGGTGATTTGACAAGACAACTTTATTGGAAAGGTAATACTTTTTTGATTTCTTTTGTTTTTTTTTTTTTTGATTTTGTACTTTTTTTATTATTATTATTATGTTTATGTATTTGGATTCAAACAAAACACAACATCAGTAATCATACTCGACCGTTAATGCTTAATTTTTGATTCCGTTATGATTCCGGTACGTTTTTTTTTTTGATTGACACTATCAGTTAATGCTTAATTTTTCCGATTGACACTTAAGTTAATGCTTAATTTTTTTCCGTTTTTGTTTTTCGATTGGTACTTATAAGTTTGTTATATATATCTACTCGACCATTATAGCTTTCATAAATAAATATGTTATCCATTAATACTTGTTAGTTTTAAAAATTAATTGTGATAATAAATAAGTGTTAGGATACTCGACCATAAGCCGCTACTCGACCAAGATCTACTCGACCGTTATAGCTTTCATAAATTAAATATGCATTTAAATTTGCATCTACTACATCCCATATGTTGGTGGAAATTTAAATGTTATCAATTAATAATTGTTAGTTTTAAAAATTAATTGTGATAATTAATAAGTGTTATGATACTCGACCATAATTCGCTACTCGACCAAGATCTACTCGACCGTTATAGCTTTCATAAATTAAATGTACTTTTTAAAAAAGTAAAAGTACTTTTTAGAGAATATAGACAAAAGATTTTGTTCTTTCCCAAAGTAGTGCTTTTTAGGTTCCCTATGTACTTTTTCACGTGAATCAATGTAAGTCGAGTAGCCGCCGGTTGAGTAGCACAAAGGTTGAGTAAGTTTGGTGGTTATGTGGGCCTATTCAAAGTAACTAACTGTACTTGGTTAAGGACACGTGTCGCGTTTTGGGAGGGGTTGCGGAGTTGAGTAGTCGCGCATGACCATTTAGGGAATTTAGTTTAAAAGTGACCATGGTGGGGACCAAAAAAAATATTTTGTACTAGATTAGTATTTAGCTCTATTTTATATATATCGAGTTTACAAAAAGCGTTATAAATAATGAATAAGGTTAAGAAACTTTCTTTTCACATAATATTATTCATTTTATAAAAAGATAAAATAAAAAAAGATCAGAGTTGACTAAAAAAAACCCGCCACGCCTCACGCCACGCCAGAGTCGATGCTTTTATCTATTTCGTAACGTGAAGGTTACGCCTCACGCCTTAGCGACGCCCTGACGCCGCCAAAGCGCGCCTTTTACACACTCTACATCTCAACCATCCATTTCCTTACAAAGCATCTCGACCCTCCATATTCCCCACATCCCAATTAATTTGAATTCCAACGGAGGCTCCCTTTGATCTCAACCATTCAATTCAAACTAAAACCATCTCAACCATCCATCTTATTTCTTCCCCCCATGTTTTGGAATATTCCACTAGCATATTCTCTTTCTCTTCATTCCATCACATGAAAATAATCCTAGCCATCCAATTCAAACCATCTCATCTCAACCATCCATCCTACACTTTTCCCCCAAAGATGGAATATACCTTGGCATATTCTTTCTCTCTTTTCTATGCCACTTGAGGAATACCCAATCTACCCCTACCAAATTACCCTTTCTACTTTTCTACCCTTGGTATTTGGTTTTCTAATAAACACTTCACAAAATGATTTTCTAATTGGCTATTTGAGTTGGTAAACCTTAGATTGATTAATGTTAAAGTTTAGTGTGAAGTACAATTGGGGGTTTAGCAAGGTTAGGTATTTATAAGATCCAACACCCAACACTTGGGATTATTCACAGACGCCTGGCGCGCTGCCCACGCGTCGATGCGTGGGTGACGCGCCGGCCTCGGTAAATTAATCCCAAGTTTGGGTCTTGGCCTATAAATAATTCCCTTGCCTCTTGTATTCCTCACCCCTTGCCATTATTCTTTCTCTCTATATTCTTTCTCTCTAATTCCTCTAATTCTATCTTGTGTTCTTAGTTAAACACTTAACATCTTTGAAAGAACACATCTCCTTGCAAGGGAAGAATCTCTAGAACTTAATCCACTCTTGTGATTGTGTCGAGGGTCTTCTTATCATTACCCTTTCTATTACAATCGAGTCTCTAGGTTAGGTTAGGGCTTGATTAAACAAACATTCGTTCATTCATTCAATTGTTTGTAAGGGAAGTCTTATGTCTTGGTGACCATGCCTAGATCATTGGGGATCTAGTTGGTGTTTGATACTTCCGGGTGGAAGTTTTTGTTGTGGTCTAGGTGACCAAGTGTAAGTCGAATCACGAGATTCTTTAGGGTGGTTTCCGAGGGCGGAATACCGTTTGGGAGTAACTCCTTCTTTGTGAGCATCGATATTGGTGAATATCGGTGGAGTGAATTGTAACGGTTTGTAGTCCACCGAAAGGATTATACTAGTGTAATAGTATCGTGTCGTGGATTCGCAACTGGACGTACAGATGGTATAAACCCCCCATCCCGAACCAGTATATATCGTG
>LBNU01038956.1:141334-184781 GCA_014162995.1 Artemisia annua
ACTTGGGTTAGTTGACTAGCAACTAATTCCGCCCACTCCTTCAAAACCGAGATTTTACTGCTTTCATAAAAACATAAAAATACAAAAATAATCATCCTCCACCCTTAGACCTTAATTAGAGTAGTCTTTAACCTAACGAACACTATTCCCTGTGAGAGAACGATCAATCCCCCGGTACTTGCCACTACACTATACTACATCGGTCAGGTACACTGCGTGGTGGGGATTGCAAGCTTCTCGAGATCCCTCGAGAGGTAAAACGTAGTGCGTGTTGCAGTCCCACGCGCATCAATGCATTCATTACTTGCATGACTCTCTAGACCCACTCACGTATCCACAGAAGCCAAATAAACTCTACACACACATCCTATAAACCCTTGGTATGTCAAACATAAGACCACAACAACACCAAAATAAGTAATTTACCAATCTAACACACTAAACTCATCACAAAACCCTAATTAAGCCCTAAATAGACCTATGTGCTTACTAAACCCTAATTGCTTATCTAAACTAGTTTGAAAGTGTTCAAGGCTTATGTATAAGTTACCTTAGGCACAATAGGATATCTTAGCACCCTTAGACCCTAGTACAATCCCTTAGAGCTTAGGTACAAGTCCCTTAAGCACAAAATCATAACTAGGTTATAACTTCCCGGAAACTAGGTTAAACCTTCCCAAATTTTTCCCATAAGCTACCACCACTTAGTATAAGCCTCTTTGGACTTAGGATTAGTCACTAAACACTCATAGAACCCTAAAATAGGCACCAAACCCTAGGCAAAACCCTAAACTCACTCTAGGAAAAACTAGGTCAAAACAAAACCAAAACCTTAGAACTAAGCTACCATAGCACCTTTAAACTAGCAACCAAGCACCCTAGCACCTCCCCCTAACCTACCTAGCACCCTAGCACCTCTAAGCACCCAAGCAAGGAGGTGCATCACCTCCTTGTCACCACCTTCAACCTCTCGACACACCACAACCGGCCTAGGCAACCCCCTGGCTACTAATAGCCACCCTTAGTCATCCCTATAGGTCTCCTTAGTCATCTAGTAGCCTAGCTTAGTCACCTTCCCCCTCCTCGCCACCTCCTTCTTCTTTTTCTTGGTCGCTACTCCAAACGACCCTATAAAATGGGTCGTACCCTTCTCATTTCAACCCACACCTCTCCTCACTTCTATAACTCAAAATTTCTGTAGTACTAGATCCTTAGGAACCTTAGAAATCGAGTAGCTAGGCCTTGCATGCTTGTTGAGTTCCATTTTTGGCCGAGAAACCCTAAAACCCTAGTTAACCCCTCGTTAAGCTCTCCCTAGTCACGTAAGCTTTCATATTTGATTTCTTTAGCTTTAGTTCAATCCTAGGATAGTATTAGGATGCCTTAGATTCCATTAGGACCCTTGCCTAAGCCTTGATCACAAAAAACTAGAACTTTACTTTTTAAAACCCTAATTAGAGTCGAATTACATTTTATATGCTATAATCCCTTATATTAAGCTATAAGCTAGTTTAGGTAACTTAGATAAGCTAATATTAGTTAAACATAAGCTAGGAAACCTTTTTATTTCATAAAAATATGAATTGCATGGAATTAAGACTAGTTTTGCAAAGTTTTCCATGCATAGGGGTATATATGGTAACTTTCTGAAAATATTAAGTCTATGGACTATTTTTGACATTTCTTAGAAGTTATAAGTATAAGGAACCTTTTTGCAAAGTTATAAAACCTTAGGATAGAAAGATAAAAAGTTATAAACTTAAAAGGACTAGTTTTGCAAAAGTTATAAAGTTAAGGGTATAAACAGTAAATTTTGAAAACTTATAAGTCCAAGGGTCATTTCTGCCATTTTACCAAAATATAGAAGTATAGGGACTAATTGTGTCAAGTATAGATAATAATAAGTATAAATAATATAAGTATTATAAGTTTAGGATAGATTTTGTAAATATGTTAAACTATAAGGGTATAAAGTAAAAATATTAAAGTTAAAAGCATAACACAATACTAGGGAACTTCATGTGAGGAGTGTTATGTGGATATTTTGTTTTGACGAGTTTGCTGGGTTTACGATTTAAAGTGCCCTGGCTCCTCAAACGATTAATGCATGTACTTCTGAATTATGATTGCCCGAACGGTGTTATGTTATAACTAAACCCTAAATAAATACATAACTCAATAGTAAGGAGCTTCATGTGAGGAGTATTAACTTCTGAATTATGATGGCCCGAACGGTATTATATTGATAACATAATACAATAGTAGGGAGCTTCATGTGAGGAGTCTTATACTTCTGAATTGTGATGGCCTGAACGGTGTTATGTTATACCTAAAACACTAAAAACCCTAAGAATGATTACTTAAGAAACCTGAACAAAACAACTAGAGCTTGACATACATCCACACATACAATACCATCAGGATACGTGAGTAAGGCAGTCTAGTTTCCGAGTCACTTTTCACATTTCCCTAAGCCCAGGTGAGTTTTCATAGCTTCACTTTTTAAATGCTTTACAAACCCTTGTGAGGGGGATACATGCTACTTGCTTTACTTTAAACCGAATACAAGTCTTTTTCTTTGGTTGTTTCATGAGTAAACTATCTGCCATCACTATATAACTAAAATTTATGAATCTAATCGTTTGGGATATTTTACCCAAGCGAACGCGAATATAGTTGATAGATCTATTGGAGTTTGACAACTCCCGTTGATACTACCTCTTATTGGAGGGTATCAATAAGTACTATATTTGAACCCCTCTGAAGGATTAAATTTGGCAAAGTTATCCTTCCCGTCCCCTCATGGTTGGGTCTGCAGCCCCCATGACCCGGACTGTTAACGTGTGGTTTATGAGCTTAGTGCAACATATCCCACTCGTGATAATTATGCATGCTTCACAATTATCACACACACTACATTTTCCTTGAAAGGTGTACCAACTGAACCCTATGGAACTTGTATTCACTAACACTTAAACCTATGACTCTCACTCAACACCTAGTGTTGACTTTTTAAGCATGTATCCTAGGTATATCACTACTACGGAGTTATGGCAGAAGGAGGCACAGAAATTGGAGGACTTTCAAACCAGTTATCATTCAAACATAACATATCACCTAGACTTTGGGACCTCATCAATAATAAAAGTATATCTTTTACTATAAAAACTCTGATAATCAAATGAATGATAACTAAATTTCTATAAACGTCTCTTTTCGAGTCGTTTTCTATTACTGTAACTGCGATTCCATGAAGTAATACCCCAACCCTAAATCCGCTGCGAACCGTGAAAATGGGAGTGTTACAGCTTGGTATCAGAGCATCAGTTGTAGAGAACAAGGTCAAAACCTAAACTACAACTACTTTTCCTAAACCCAAGAAAGTCCTCAATGCCCCTGCCATCCTCCGTAACAATACGTGCTAAGGTTAGTATAGTAATTACCTGGTTAATTGCTAAATGATTTACAGTATTTTTACTATTATATAGTTATGTCTACTCCCCGCTATTCTACCCCCGTCTCATCTAGTTTACATCCGGAGACTGTTCTTTCCTATCCGAATGTACTAGATTATCCCTCTAAACCATATTTTCCCGATTCCTTAGAAGACTCTAGGAATAGTTTAGATACACCTTCACCCTTAGGTTTTACACCTTTCATAGATAACCCACACTTAAAACACTTAAGAGATTTCTATGCTAAGGCATCGCCTATTACTCCCCTAAACCCTATTTTACACCCACCATTCCCCACTCCTAGATTTGAACCACATGGTTTCTTTTTCCCTAGAGAACCATGTATACCTCGAAACCTTATCCATGCCTATACCCTTAGATATGAACTTAGGCAACCCTATACTTTAGCACCTACACATTACTTAGTAAACCCTCCCATTTCATCTTGGAAAGATGAATTTGGAGAAAACCACACTAGGGCAACTTTAGAAAATCAGGAAAATCAGGTAGAGGAAATTTTAAATAACTTAGATGAAATTTTCCTTGACCTTCTTGAGAAGATAGAAAAAGGTCATGATAATAACCTAGGCAATCAACCTGACTATAGTAGTTTAAGAAATACCCTACAAGAAACCCATTTTAAGGTAGCTAAATTACAGAAAAATCAAATGAGACACACCATAAGATAGCCTTTGCCCGTTTTAGGATTTGTAGTTTTGAAAAGATGATTGATGATGATGAGGAATGTCATCAATCAAACCTAGAAAACACCACAAACCCAAACACTTGGAATTAGGAAAACCATAGAAGAAATCCCTAAGTAGTATGCCTTTTTATAGCCTTAAGAGTTATGCCTTAGAATAACTAGTGCCTATAGGTAATAGGATATGTAAGATAGGAAATCAATAACATAAGTTAAGCTTTAGAAACTACGTGGTGCCCCTCAATTCGGATAATTTAGATAAACTAGATTTAGGTATACCTCTTCTTACCCTAGGTCATCTTTAACCCTATAGTAACCCCTAGGAGTATAGATATATTCCATAGGATATGACAAGTTAGGTACTTGTTATAACCTACCCCGAACCCTTACCTCTAGGAATTTAGGATAAACTACCCAGATGCCTTAGATTCATAGATTCTCAAAATTGTTTTAAAACTCCCTCGTACTTCATCCCTTCCTAAAACCCAATCCCTTCAAACACTTCCCTTACCAATGATGAGAATTTTTATTCTAAATCATAGCACTACAAGAAAACAGGGCTTTATCCATGGAAATTAGCCACGTACATTGATACGTGGGCATTTTCCCTCATATTACCCATTAGTTACCCACAATTAGCAAATCCAAAGTCTAGATTAAATTTCCCTCGCTTTTCCCATAGTTTTACCCATAAATTTACCCATTAAATAATATATCGTGTGTAGTTTGTGGCTAACTGATTCCCGCCAAAATATTCCCACATATTACACACAATTTAATTATCACGGATAAAGTAATGGCTAATTTTGTGGGTAAATTTTTTTTACCCACATACTACACACATATTTTGTATTCGTTGGTAATATTTGTGGGTGATTTATGGGTAACATTTATACTTGTAGCTTTTCACAAACCGGTTTCGTATTTAACATCTCGAGTGTAATTTACGTGGCTAAATTTACATTACACATGTATTAGACTCATCCTTTGTGCTCGTGGGTAATTTGGTGCGTGTAATTTGTGGGTAAAAATATGCCCATGATTAACCCAATTAACCCGAATATGAAATAGGGTCGGGTATCGGGTTCAAAATACTTAGCCTATTTGGGTTCGGGTCAACCCGACTGACCTGAGTTAGGGTCCTTTTTTTTCTAAGTTTACATATGAATTTTTTCTAATCTGTATTTAAATGAAAGGCCCAAATTAAATGCTCTTTTAATATTTTCCTACTGATTCATCATGCACTTTTTTTATTTTGCTACTGATGCATCATGCATGACTTGTTAGTTGTTTTATTTTCCAAGTATTAGATGCTCTTTTAGTATTCTCCTACTGATGCATGGTTTTTATCTTAGAATTTGTGCATGTTTTTTATCTTAGAATTGTGGTAATGATATGGATCAATGCAAGTTGTGTAAGTAGTATCTTTGGTTTGTTACTCAATTACATTGTCTTAGTATTTACTGATCCAATTTGCCTATACTCCTACTGATCCAATTTGCCTTCTCCTACTGATGCAAACATTATATTTACCAAGTTTTATTTTTCAAATGTATTGAAAGTTTATTTTGTGGTCTATGTTTCAAATACGTAAGTCTACAATAACATGACTTACAGCAGCCATATGACAACCTAATTGCATTCTGCAATGCAAGTCTACAAATCCATTTGATGACTAGTTAAAGAGCTTGTACCATGCAAGGTTTCAAGTAGAGTGTATTTGTGGTTCTTTAAAATTGCAAAAAGCCTACTGTAAATCTGTAACAAACAAATGCAACAAATAAATTATGTGATTTTATACAGGCGACTTTTAGTTGTTTGAGATTTTAACCACTAAGTTTAAATTCAATGCTAATTTCTCATAGAGCTGAATACCGCCACCGCCATATATTATCAGTCGCAACCATCACCGCCATTGTAATTGAGACCCCAAATCCAGGAATCGAAACATTTATGCTAAATATGAAAATTAAAAAGTCATGGTAAGATTTTAGGCATGAAATATCATAAGTTTACATTTAAAACCTTACCAGGTGACCCTGTAAATCTCTTGTATTGTTCATACGCCTGTCCTATCAGCATCAATGTTTGGGGGTCTTTGGTTTATGTGATAATGATGAAGACTATAACCAGTTTGTCATCTTCATTGTCAACCGAAGACCCCAAATTACCAACACCCCTAAAAAATATCTTGCTGCGATGCTTTGGAAGATCCGATGGCGCACTCTTCGCCGGAAAAACCAAATAGACGACGGCCGCTTCCACAATCATCACCAGACTTGCACACACTGTGTATGTGTGTGTGTTTTGAGAGAGACTGATGTTCTGGAAGATGCTATGTCGGTACTTATCACCGAGAAAAAAAAGTAAAATTTATCGAGCCGGACTGGACCGCCAAACATGTCATTGGATCGGGCCTTAGCGTTGGTCTTGGTGCGAGTATGGTGGTGGTGCGAGCGGTGGCGTTGGTGAGGAGAGTGTTGAGGAGATAGAAGAAGACCAGATCTAGTTTTTGTGGATATTTGAGATGGAGTATTGAAAAATATGGGTGGGTCAATGAAATATTTGGGTGGAGGGGCAATTTAAATTTGGGGAAAATTTTAGGCTGGGCTCGGGAAAAGTTAAAATTTGGGATGGAGTATTCAAGCTCAAGCCTATCAAATGAAGTTAAATGTTTAATGAGTTGAGCTCAACCTTATAAAAGTTCGACTCGAGTTATTGTTGAGTTTTCGAGCTTGTAAGTGATATAGCATATGTTTTTTTTTATATATTTTGTATGTAAGCGTACTAAGTGTAAATAGTTATTTATGAATGTATCTAGATTTTCGAGCTGAAGGTGAACCGGATTCAATTATTATGTTATATTTCAATTTTAATTTGTGTAAGAAAACACACCTTTACAAATAAATTGAGCTTTTCGAGTCAAGCTCAAGCCGAGTTCAAACTTTCTCGATCCCGGATAACATGATCGGGAGGTCCCTGCATACTTGCTTCTTAATGTCTGTGACAAACGGTATACACCTACCAAGCCGGTGTAATCCATGCATGACCGCCTTTAATAACTTCAAATACAATTCATATAACATTCACACTATAACTATACACCTACCAAGCCGGTGCAACCCATGCATGACCGGTGATAATGGCTAATTCACATGGGTCATGGGTCATGGGTCATATGCATTAGGTTATCACTGGTCACATTCAATAATGGGTATTTGACATCATATGAGTCATATGCATTGGGTTATAGTTGCTTAGAGTGTCATGTTACGACACATCCATGACTGTTGATAATGGGTCACGTGCATTGGGTTGTAGTGGCGTATAGTGTCATGTTATCGACCAATACATGATTAGTGATCGACAATGGGTAATTAACATGGGTCATGGGTCATGTGCATTGGATTTTGTAAACTAAGACAAATACTATACAACATTTTTATACGTTTTGTATTTTTTTTACGTTTTCATCCGTTTGTAACGTTTTTCGTCCCTTTTTGACCGTTTTCAATCGATTTTGATCGATCTCGCTAGTTTTCGACCGAAGTTGATAATTTTCGACAGATTTCGACGGATTTAGACAGTTTTAGACCGACTACGACCGATTGCGACCGTGTTCGACCGATTTCATCCATTTTGAACGTTTTCGGCAATTTTCGCTCGTTTTCATATGTTCTAAGCTTTTCTGAACGTTTTCCTCTGTATTAAAACGTTATGAAACGTTTATTACGTTTTCGTATATTTTTGTACGATTTTTTTCATTTCCATACGTCCTTCTCCTTTTTATTCGGGTTATTTGAATGAATTGTAATTCAAAAAATTAGAATGTGTTGTAATTGTAATCTGTTGGAATTGTAATTGATGAAATGTGTCATTGTGTTTGGTTGACTCGCAACGTAATGTAATTCAAAAATAATAATAATAATAATAAAATATAAATATTATTAATAAAATAATAATATTATTATTTATTAAATAATAAATAATATAAAATAATAATAATAATAATAATAATAATAATAATAATAATAATAATAATAATAATAATAATAATAAATAATAAATAATAAAATAATAATAAAATATAAATATTATTAATAAAATAATTATATTATTATTTATTAAATATTAAATAATATAATAATAATAATATTAATAATAATAAAATATTATTAATAATAAAAGTAATATATTAATAATATTAATATTAATATTAATATTAATATAATAATATAATAATAATAATAGTAATAATAATAATAAAGAATAATAATACTTTTTAATAATAATAATAATAATAATAATAATAATAATAATAATAATAATAATAATAACAATAACAATATAAAATAGTAACAATAATAAATAATAAAATAAATAATAATAATAATAATAAAAATATTAATAATAATAAAATAATATTATTATTATTTATTAAATAATAAATAATATAATAATAAAAATAATATTAATAATAATAAAAGTAATATAATAATAATAATAATAGTAATAATAATAATAATATAAATTTTATTATAATAAAATAATAATATAATATAATAATAATAATAATAATAATAATAATAATAATAATAATAATAATAATAATAATAATAATAATAATAATAATAATAATAATAATAATAATAATAATAATAATAATAATAATAATAATAATAATATGTTGGAGGGTGTTTGTTTTGAGGATGGTCTTTGGCCATTTTGTGGCAGTTAAGCTAGTTTCCTTGTTTAATGTTTGTCTTTTGTTTGTAGTGGCTCATGTACCCCATCTTTTTGGTGAATGGTTAATGTCTAGCAACATTAATTTATGTTGTTGCTTATCATTGTTTTGTTTTGTTTTTGTTTTAAATATTTATGAACAGCTAATTATTTATTATGTAGTACCTATTTAGCTACTTAAATATGTTTCATTATGTTAAGACATCCAGAACTTGAATACAAATTCATCATAAATTTACTATAACTCTTCATGGTTTCATTTAACTTAATGTTTTAACTTTATTTCGTTTGTAAATACAAGAATTTTAATTAGATTATAACTTTTACATTATAGTTTTAAATGATTGTTACAAACATTTAAAACTACAATTTGTATTAAAACAGCAAATCTTTGTAAATTTTTTAAAAATAAAATAATCCTATCTAAATTCATTTTTCAACTAACTTAATCTATTTTTAGGTAATGATTAACATAATTAAAGTAGATTACAACAACTTCATTTATGTTACAAGGATAAATGTGTACATGGTTAATGGTCAAAGTTCAAATTTTAACCTTCCAAATTCCACAATTAATTTCTGTCGAATTACTAGGCCTATAAAACTTTTACCTTTTTACTGCATTTCATCATTTTCAAACAATTTCTAAACACATACTTTCTAATCTGCAAATGGATCAAGCAGGTTTGTGGTTTTTGTTTCTTACACATATTTACCAGTTTTATAAAATCTCTACAAACATCTGTATTTAGATATATATAACATCATTTTCTTTGGTCCATTTCTAATCGATTTATTGCTTTATGTTTTACAGCGGCATCATCATCCACACCACAACATCCTGCAGTTTGGTATATTGCAAAAATGGACCAAATGAGGAAGAAGAAGATGAAGGCTTGGGAGAAGAATGAAAAGAAGCAAAGGAAGAAGTACAAAGCAAACAAGCTCAAGGCTGCAATAAGAAGAAAGCTAAACTTGAAGAAGATGAAACTGTCAGCGATGATGATCCTTTGGATCACATTGACTATGAAAATCTTCATCTTGCTTATGATCAAGAGAAGGATCATAAGTTTAGATTTTAGATTGTTTTGTTATTTCTATTGTTATGTTTATCTTTTTTTTTATTTAATGGAAGTAATGAACTGAATATGAATCGTTTTATGTGATCAATGTATTATGTTTTCTCTCAACTGTTATTTCTCCTATTATTTTTGTGGCATTTTATTTTTATCTCAATGTATTATGTTTTTGCAATACTCAGTTTGCATAAGTGCATTATCCATATAACAGGTTATATGGAATTTATAAATTTAAATGGAATCTTCAATCAATGGTGAATGAAGGTCTGAATTTGTTTAAACATTTTCATATGATCAAATATCCTCTGTTTTGCTCTGCTTATCCTATATCATTATTGTCAGACATATGTGTAGTATTACCCGATATAATAATAATAATAACAATAATAATAATAATAATAATAATAATAATAATAATAATATGTTGGAGGGTGTTTGTTTTGAGGATGGTGTTTGGCCATTTGTGGCAGTTAAGCTAGTTTCCTTGTTTAATGTTTGTCTTTTATTTGTAGTGGCTCATGTACCCCATCTTTTTGTTTGACTTTTAACAAAGCATCATAACATAGTCAACAAAGCAACATAACATAATTAATCAACAAAAAGATAAATTGATCATATAGTAATCGATAACTTGATTAACAAAGAAACATAACATAAGTTTTCTTTGACCACAAAAACATTAAACTTCAAAGAAACATAACATAATTGATAAAAAAACATTCAAATTCAAAAGATACTTCTAAAGTCCTTTAACAAATGCGTGCTTGTTAAAAACCTTCAGCTTCGCTTCGGCAATCTTCTTCTTCAATTCCAAAAGCTCGATAATGTCGGACTTTTGAAGCTTCTTAAAATACTCCAAACACTTGAACATCTGCACCGAGGGACGCACAAGTTCCATTTCAGCCATGTACTTGTTCCTTTGAATAACAATATCAAGAAACTCTTGATATGCCTTTGTCAGATTTTTCGCATACTTCATATCCCGCTGTGTCTCCCTATCAAAATAAACAGTCATTTGGTATGGTAACTCAGTTGAGTTAGCAGCCGTTTCTAGTTCCTGAAGAAGCACAAATCGAGACATTCTTACACCTTTTGATACAACTTCTGTTTTAGTGTTTTTGTTAATGGATGAATGAGGAAGTTACTTGGGTTATATCATATAAATAGGCGGGGTAATTACATATGGAAATGTGTTTTAGGCGTGTTTGGGTAATAAACGCTAAACGTTTGGGTTACCAACATACACATCCCAAAATTGCCTAGTTTTTTTGCTTCCATTAGATTAGATAAAAGGTTGTGCAACCATTGACCCTAGTAAATATTACATAACCGGTAGATAAACATTAGAACAAGTACATATTGTTATAATCAATAAAAAGTTGAATCGATTTTTCATCTATTCATTAAGCTTGATTTATGCCTAGCAACATTAATTTATGCCTAGCAGCATTAAGTTATGCCAAGCAACATTAAGTTCTGAGTTACTAGCATTCACCCAAATTCCAATCCAAACAGCTTTTTCTTTGCCTTTCCTGCAAAATGTTAGTCTAGAAACAAAGAAAACACAAGCCATAATATATGCACAATGATCACAACATCTAATTATACTTAGCAGTTCTAAGTATAACTAGCAGCATTGTAATGGGGCAAATGAAGAGTCATGACTAATAGTCTGAACTCAATTCATGCAGTGAATATCAAATTAGGCTCAAACTAGAGAGACTATAAAATCCATATCTAACCCCTCAAAATTACATAAGTAATCAGAAATGTGTGACCATATGTATCGAATTGTGACTACACTTAAATAATGTGCGACAAAATATGACTCTATGATTTAGACATCTAAATAAATACTTCATGTGACCATATATAACATCTTGAATTTAGTCACACAAACACTCAATGTGACTAATATCAAGGTTAATGATAACTGAGTTCACATTTTGCTATAAATAATAGTCACATAAATATTTCACAATGCGACTATTTTGAATGTATTGGTCACATATAATACCCTAATATTGTGGCAATAAACATAATTTGGATACGCATTTGTGATATGGTGTGACTATTGTAAAGCCTATAGTCACATGATCATGCTACAATTAAATTTGACTATACACATTAGGTTGTGGCAAGCAAACACACACTAGACTTTAGACATGCATATTAACTTACGTGACCATATGTATCGAATTTTGGTTACACTTAATCATGTATGTCTATGGTTTAGTGTGACCATATATGACATTTGGTCACACTCTTCAAGTGTGTGACATATATTTATCACTTTTAAATGCATATCGTGACTAACGCTTCAAACTTACTTTTCAGTTGTCACACATTTCAAATTCATATGTGGCTAAATATTCAGCAAAGAATAGCAGTCACGTTTAAATAATGTGTGACAAACTTGACTATATAATTTAGCCACATACACAATTACTTCATGTGACCATATATAGATTTTGGTCACACTGTTCAATTGTGTGACATATATTTGTCACATATGTATATATATAGTGTGACTAATGTTTCAAACTTATTTGTATCCGTCACACATCCCAAATTATAAGTGACTAAATAATCAAAACAGGTTTTACCAGATACCTCTATTCACGAAAATATTCAAATGTGTGGCTGTAGCCTCAGATGTAATTCTGAAATGGTCACACAAGTCGGATCAAGTGTGGCTGTTTATTTTATTCTGGTACATTTAGTCACATAAAAAAGTTACTGTGTGGCCGTTCGAAAAACAGCATTTGTGACGAAATCCAAGTTTTGTACTAGTGTGTGTTTTAGTAGAATCTAACCCAAACATGTTCCTAAGTATCTCAAATCATTCTCTAGCCATTTCAAGTTCTAAGTCCGCTTCATAAGAATCTTCCTCAATAACTTGATTACTATGTTCAATTTGCCTAAAGGATTCATCATGTGTTCCTTGAAATTCAAAGTCATTGATCATAAAACCTAGGTCACTTTGCTCAATGTGCTCATATTCGGTTAAATCCTCCTCAACTGTTTCCTCAAATTGTGATGTATACAAACCCATCTATTCATTCATATTTTGGTTCACGATTAGCAGGCTTTCCTCAAAATTTTTCCAAAGGGTCTCACTAAAAGGAGTTGATCCTAACAATGATTGTTTAATAGAAACCACACATGCACATAATTCATCAAACCTATCAAACTTTACACCCATCTCCTCTTGTATATATCTAAGATTGCTTAAAAATTCATTGGAACAACAGGAAAAAAATCTATCCGTGTAAAATAATTGTTCCTCTATTGTTAATGATCTAAATGGAATTTCATCCATCATGGTGACAAATGAAAATGGTTTTACAAACAAAGGGCCCAAAGGAAAAAATAAACTACAAGAAAGCTAATAAAAAGACAAATGAAAATTCTCACTTGATAGGAATCTAGTGAGTAGACTTAAACGAGATAGAAATTGAACCTAAGCAATAACTATTCCCCGGCAGTGGCGCTAAAAACTTGATGCGAGTATCGCAAGACCTCACAAAAGGTTTTTGTTATAACCAAGAAACACCTTCCGGAGATCGAGGTTGATCGAAATACATGATTATTCTAGAGAGAGAAAGTAGAGAGAGAAAGGTGGAGAATACTATGTGTTTATTAGATTGATAAATGAATGAAGCTTCACACTTTCCCACACCCCTCATCGAGAGTCATGAGGGGTATTTATAGGCTCATCACACTACATGTTTGCGTAATGTACATAAGTAGTCCCTATGGGTGTGACTTACTACATATCTAGTCCATTTCACTTGTGTGACGTTATCTTTAAAAAAAAGCGAGGCTAACAATCTCCCTCCAAGATATCGTCACACGTGAATGGTTACAATGAGATCAATAAATACATAAACAATGTAAATTACAACAATAGTAAACTATGTTGACGTTGTTGAAGCGCAGAGTCTCTATAGTCTAGATACTGATGCAGACTTGAAGTTCTCTCATCCGACGATCTCGGCATTTGATCTTTAGCACTGACGACACTGATTTACAAATCTCTGAACTTCAACTGTAATGGTCTAGTTAGGTTATTACTCCCTCCTAACTAGTGAGCCTTTTTCTTACTTCTGCTCCCTCCTGAACTAACAACCCTTCTTCTATCACGCAGCGGATAAAGTAGACTCTAAACTGTAGCACAATGGTTGTCGTTCGGGGAGCATCATAGCAACATAACTCACATAGTATTGCATCGAAGTTGGTAATAAGCCCCGATGTACACATACTTGGTACCTCATGGTACTTCTTTGGTATTAAGCACAGTTCCCTCGATCAACCAACTTACTGAAGATGAAACACTACTTCTTTCGGCATGTTCTTCTCCCTCCTGATGGTTGCGAGTTATCGGAATCATCATAATCTTGTGTACACACCGTAAATTACCTTTACTTTACCCTTCTGATGCAATATATAAGCCATGACAGCATAATTCTGTGAGAATATGTCGCTAAGATATGACTCTCTTTTTCTACAATCTCATCTCTTCCGTTCAACCTACAAGCGACCTCTTCAAATTCCAACCAGCTAGTAAATGACCACTGACTAGTGAAACAACCCAATATAACCAATCTGAAAATGAAGTAAACATCCCTTAGATATGTGATTTAATCTTGTACGATGGTGTGACTAAGAACCTATACTGAGCACTACAACGTAACTCCTTAAAGCATAGGTAGAGCCATATACCCAAACCAACAAACAGTATATGAAATCTGCCTCTTGGACTATCCACAACTTCGTGTGACACTGAGTACTATAATGTAACTCCTTAAAGTGATAGCTATAACCCTGAGTACTATAATGTAACTCCTTACATCGGGTATAACTAGATAAACCAAGTCTTAATCACTATCATTACCAGTGAATGCACAAACAAGTATCTTCGAAAGTCATGCATCCATCCACCCCTAGACTTTGAGATAAATAAGTACACATGCCCTTGAAATGAACTTTAAACCCAGATAAGTGATAAAGAATTATCCCCATAGTCACAAACATCAGATACTAGCCGTTGTCATTTGAGTGTGATTCTTGATCAGGATCTTTTAAGCTATACGTGGTGTGTTTTGAAGTGAGATAAATTGGTACTAAGATAATGAAACAATGAAATGAATCATGTTCTATAAGATGTAGACCAATAATATCATATGTGTTTTTGGTGTGATGGTAAGTTTATGATATGCCCTAATTCTTTAGATACCCGCGGTGAGTTCGCTAGGGGGTTCAGGGGGCGGCGCACCCCCGAAAGAATTTTTCGGTAAATTAGGGTTTGAAAACTAGGGTTTTGTATATTAGGTTTTTAACGAAACCTTGAGAAACTCTAACGAATTTCATTCCTTGATGCTCGGTACAAAAGCCCTTGAATTTCTAAAATATCACTCCTTACTCGGAAAAATCCCTTACTCGATAAGCACTGCTTACTCGATAAAGCTAACTCGATACTGCTTACTCGGTAAAAACTAACAAGTCCTTACTCGATGCTGCTTACTCGATAAAACCTTACTCGATACTTCTTACTCGGTAAACAAGTCCTTACTCGGTAGAAACTTTCCTTACTCGATAAACAATATTCAACGAAGTATAGTTCCTTTTACTCGATAGAAGCAAGAAATTCCTTACTCGATTAACGATAAGGATTGTTAGCTTACTCGCTAACGGGCTAACTCGCCAAATAAAGTTCCTTACTCGGTAAGAATGAGCTTACTCGATAAACAATAGGCTTACTCGATAGATCAGCTTCCTTACTCGATGAAACAATATCTTACTCGATAGAGCAGTACCCTTACTCGATGAAAACCTTACTAACTCGATAGCTTACTCGATAACACCACTCTTACTCGGTTCCTTACTCGATAGAACCTCCTCCTTACTCGATAAACTTCATCATTACTTGATAAAACAGTACTTTTTCCGAGAAAATATACCAAAAATCACATTTTTTCACCACAAAACACCACGATTCGCCCCTGGTTATCTCTGATACCACTTGTTGTGACAAAGAAACACCTTCAGGAGGTCGAGGTTGATCGAAATACATGATTATTCTAGAGAGAGAAAGTAGAGAGAGAAAGGTGGAGAATACTATGTGTTTATTATATTGATAAATGAATCAAGCTTACACACTTTCCCACACCCCTCATGGAGAGTCATGAGGGGTATTTATAGGCTCATCACACTACATGTTTGCCTAATGTACATAAGTAGTCCCTATGGGTGCGACTTACTACATATCTAGTCCATTTCACTTGTGTGACGTTATCTTTATAAAAAAGCGAGGCTAACAGTTTTACTTCTCAAGGGATCTAGAGAAGCTTGCAATCCTCCAGGCAGTGTACTTGATCGTTGTAGTGTAGAATAGGTAAATCCGGGGGATTGATCGTTCTCTAGGGGAATAGTGTCGTTAGGTTGAAGTGTATGTCAATTTAAGTCTAGAGGTGAGGGATAATTATTTTTGTATTTTTATATTTTATGAAAATAAGTAAAATCTCGGTTTTTGAAGAGTAGGCGGAATTAGTTGCTAGTCAACTAACCCAAAAACTATTTTTAATAAACAAAAATTAAAATAACAAAAAAAGTTAACGTGGTGAACTACTTATAGTGAGACAAACGTGTTTACTTAAACTTAATTACTCCCTAGTTATCTTTTATTGAATTGTTGAATGTCACAGTGCAATTGTTTTAGTTGAAGCATTGTATTCCTTAATACCAGTCGTGAGGCCGTGCTATTTTTTTTTTTTTTTTTTTTTTTGGGTAAAAGGGGCTATACCACCGGGCAAATATATAAAACAACCAAGAATATACATTTAACTAACTATGGACAAGCCATAGTCTTAGATGGCATGCACATTCCCAAAAATGGCTTCGGGAACATCGAAAGTAATTGAAACTCTACCACTAACAACTAGTCTTATTCAAATCAAAAGACTAATACTAAATAGCAAGATGACATCATAAATGACAATATTCTCCAACTGCATAGCCAAAACCAAATCAATGACAATAATCTTCATCTTCAATACCAGGTTCAAATCATAAGAATAAGATATGGAGCATTTCACTTAATGATATTGCCTCCTTAAAAACCTTCCCAAGTAAAACCCATCAGGACAAACCCCGGGTAAGGAAAAAAGAGCACAACTATCATTTAGGACTCCTACCAATATAAGAATATTGGCCTTCAAATCTTCAAGGTAGTAGATTAAATATAACTTCAGGCTGAACAGAGGCTTAACAACAAGACTCACATTTCTCTGATACAAACTAAGAGTCCCACAACTCAATGACACCATAAGCCCAGAGCAATATTTAACCAGAACACACATCCTGCCAGGAGTACAATCCAACAGCCCAATACCTTCTTCCGAAAAAAAAAGAAGGCCAAATTTACAATAGAGATCAATTGGGTTCCAATCCCAGGCTGAAAGTAACTAGTAGAAGACCCAATAACAGTGACCACTCCATAAGTATTACTCAGATGACCCCTACACATCAACAAACAACCCATATACACAAACCTCTCCTCATAAAGCACTCCTGCCATAAAACACACCATAACCAAGGCTCCCTTATCTCTCCATAAATTCCAGGAAGAAATAAAATAATCAATAACCCAAGAAGAACCCAATCCTAGCACACTAGGATACTCAACACCATCAGATATAAGCCTACCAGGATCACAACCAAGCCATCCATGTTCAATAATATGAGACCTCAACCACAACATAACTATTAAAACATCATCTGAACTAGGTTCACACCATGTTGGACAATCAGTTGGATAGAAAGTCTCAAATAGAACAACCATCAGCACGAAATATATGAATTTCCCATAGTCATCTAAGCTAGGCTTACACCACTTAAGGAAATCATATAAAAGAAAAAACCAAAAGCTAATGGTAGAAGTGAAAACCTGATAATCACCACATCTGAAAGATAAAACAAACATCACCCTGCTTGTGCAACAATGAACATTACTCCTGCCCAAAGTAAAATCATGCTCCCAAAATGAATAAACACAGATGAAGCCACAGGCAGGGACATAAGAGTTAATCCAGAAATATCCAGAGATCAGGTTGAGTTCAGCGTATCCAGACCCCACTTTATGTCTCCACTTATACCAAAACCAATGAAACTGCAAAACATACCAGTACCCATACCTTTTGCTCACGCCAAACCAAGAAAAAGATACTACTTGCATGAAGAAAATATGACCCTTTTCCTACCTTTACTCTGATGCACATGAAAACCCCAGATGTTAGCAGCTTCAAAAACTTGCGAAGAAGCATTCACACTCAAGCTCATAATTCTTAATCTAACCGTATCTTTAATCAAATTACACAAAACCTCCAAAGATCTGGCTTTATCTTGAAAAATCCTGAGATTCCTTTCCTGCCATACATAATAAATAGAAGCACCAATAACAAGTCTTTGGAGGATACTCCAAATAGACTTATTAATAGGCTTCTTAAGCATATAAAGCTGAATATTCGACCAACTATTGGGAGCCAAATCGAGTCTGGCCATTCTCTTCAGCCTATCCCACACTTTACCAGGAAAATCACACTCAAAAAATAAATGGTTGTGGCTATCAGGCATCCTTTTAAAGAAAGCACAAACCAGATTATCGCTCTTTTCCCAAGCCCTAATAGAATCATGAGTTTTAAGTCTTCCATGGATAGCAAGCCAAACCATAAAGGAGTGCCTTGGTATACATTGGCTAAACCAAACAAGACTAGACCAAGGAACCAAAGCATTAGATTCCCTTATGTCATTCCAAACAGTAGCCACAGAAAAGTCAACATGTCTACCCTTCTTAGTTCTCCACCTGACTTTATCTTTTTGACCTTCAATCAGCGTAGGAGTAGATATAGCAGAAAGACCATCAAACTCCTCAACTAAAGACTTAGGCCATTTCCATTCCCCCTCACGAATAACACAAGCAATTTTAGAATCCAAGGATAAACCAGACCTATGAATTTTCCTCTTGGAAATAAAATCACTTAGAGGACATATCGGGTGCCAATTATCAAACCATATAGACGTATTTTGCCCATCACCAATTTTATGAATAATATGGTCCCTAGTCCTCCATCTAAATCTTAAAATCTTCTTCCAGGACCAGGAATCACCCACTTTTTCAGAGACATCCCAGAAACTTCTACCCTTTAACTTATATGTATGAACCCATTTGACCCACAAAGAGTCTTTTTGGGTAATAAGATTCCAAACATGCTTAGTCATAAGGGCAATATTCCATGTTTCTAGAGATTTTATGCCTAAACCCCCCTCAACTTTAGGTCCACACACATCACTCCATTTAATCTTAGATTTTCCTCTCTTAAAGTCCCCATAACTCCACAAGAAGTCTCGCATCAATCTTTCAATATCATTAGCTATAGTGACAGGAAAAATAAACATAGAGGCCCAAAAGACTTGCATGGACCTAATAACAGAAAGGATAAGTTGGAGCCTCCCAGCAAACGATAACGTTTTGTTTTTCCAGTCACTAATTCTTTTCCTAGTTTTATCAATCAAGGGCTGGAATCTTTAACATAGAGTCTTTTGGATAACAGCGGGACTCCTAAGTATCTAACAGGGAGATGACCCTCAACAAAAGGCATAACTTTAAGAATTCTAGCTTTACTAGAATCTTTCACATTACTAAAATAAACAGTGCTTTTAGGAAGACTAGGAAGTAAGCCAGAAACCATACCAAATTTATCCAGAGCCCTCTTCAAAACAACAACAGAGGAGCTATCACCATGACAAAATAGCATCAAATCATCCGCAAAACAGAGGTGGGTGAGCTTCAAGTCTTTGCATTGCCAGTGATATTTGAAAGCAGAACTTTGAGCAATTTGCCTTTTAACCATAAGATTAAAAACCTCCATCACAAGGGTAAATAAGTAGGGTGAAAGCGGATCTCCTTGCCTCAGACCCCGCTTGCCCTTGAAGAACCCTTGAACGTTTCCATTAATATTAATAGAAAAAGAAATGGATGAAACACATTCCATGATCCACCTGACCATGGTATTATGCAATCCAAATCTACCCAAACAATTTCTAAGAAAATCCCATTCCACCGTGTCATAGGCCTTCTGGATGTCAACTTTGAAGGCACATTTAGGAAGACCCCTATTACTGTGGTAGCCTCTCATTAATTCTTGAGAGAGTAAAATATTATCACTTATTTTCCTAGTAGGGATAAACGCACTCTGGTTTATGTCCACTAAACAACCCAACGTTCCTTTAAGCCTGTTGACGATGATTTTACTAATGCACTTATAGACCACATTGCAACATGCAATGGGTCTATAGTCAGAAACCTTCCTAGGAGTAGCAAGTTTAGGGATTAAAGAGATAATAGTAGCATTTACCTCTTTAAGCAGCTTACCACTCTTGAAAAATTCCTTCACCGCTTTACAAAATTCAGTTCCAACAATACCCCAAGAGGCCTTGAAAAAATGAGACGAGAACCCATCCGGGCCAGGAGCCTTATTACTATCAATATCAAATAACGCCTCCTTCACTTCATCATCCGTAATATCTCAAATCATGAATTCAGCTTCAGTGGCAGAGAGCTTATTAAGGAACAAAGAATCAGGATCATGAATGGGAGACACTTTAGCAGACTTGCCAAGAACATTGAAGAAATGGTTAACAAATTGGGGTCCCACTTCAAGACCAAAATGAGATCTACCGTCTAAATCTTCTACAACTAAGATTCTGCTCCGATTTATCCTGCCCTTAATCACATTATGAAAATACTTAGAGTTTTTATCACCTTCATTTAGCCAATCAACCTTTGATTTCTGCTTTAGGAAACATTCTTCATCCTTTAGAGCAGAATTATAAGCTTTAAGACAAACAACTTCAGCTTCTCTAAGAACACTTGAATGAGGATCAGCTTCCATAGCAATTTGAACTTCAGCTAACTCTTTTCTCAGCCTTTTGACATTTTCAAAAATGTTACCTTGCTCAAAGTTCAACTTTCTCAACGGTCTTTTTAACAATTTAAGTTTAGAAGCAAGGGAAAACATGGCGAAACCCTCAATCTCTTGACTCCAGTATTTCTTGACAACCGGAATAAAACCATCCTTACTAGTCAAGTAATTATGGAATTTAAATGGCTTGGGTTTAGCTCTTCCCAACTCAGGAATAGCAAACACAGCAGGTGTATGATCAGACATCATAAATGGAAGAAACAAGGCAAAAGAGGTTGGAAAGGCAGATAGAAAATGGATATTACACATGATCCTATCCAGCTTCTTCAAAAGACCACCCACTTTACCAGGTCTCTTATTCCAAGTTAAATTCAAACCTGAACTAGCCAAATCTTCCACCTCTATATCTTCTACGCAATCTCTAAAGTCACTCATAGCAGTAGTAAATTTAGAACCTCCAGTGGATTTCTCAGCAAGATCCAAAGTAACATTGAAATCCCCTAATAATACCCATGGAGAATCCCCAATAGATCTTTTATGCTTCTGCAAGTCTCTCCATAAACTTCTCCTATCAGTGGTATGGACAAAAGCATACACAAAAGAGCAGTGAAAACTTCTATCACCGTTAAGAGGTTCAACATAACAATGAATAACCTGCGCTGTTTGTTCCAAAACCATCAAATTAATATAGTTTGGATCCCATCCAACAATAATTCTAGTGCCACCAGTGCAAGATCCATTATTAGACACCCATTGCCATTGACCAAGCACACGACTACAAATCTTAGCCAACTTCCTTTTTTTAACGTGAGTCTCCAAAAGGCCACGCATACTATAATTATCTTCTCTCAAAAGATTAATAACTTGATCCTGATTAATGGAGTTATTTAAACCCCTTACGTTCCACGCAAAAGCTTTAAACCCCATTTAAAACATTAACATTTGGAGCTGCACTATTTCCCATAACATCAGCAGCATCAACCACATATTCAGGTTTCATATTACCAGCAACACCATCAGTTTTAGATTCAACATCTTCATCATCTTTACTAATGGGATCCAACATATACTTATGGCAGTTCTTATAAAAATAATCCATTTGATGCAAAGTCCAATCCAACCTAACAGCCTTAGAGGGGTAGATTCCAGCTTCCATGAGCACATCAACTTCTCTTTTCAAATCAGGCCAAACTTTACTATCAAATTCATTTTGTAAAACTTTATTACCCCCATATTACCCTCAAGCATTTCCTCATTAATCAATACACTAAATGTATTACTAAGAGGGATATTTTCATTGTTACGACTACTTGGGCTGCTATTGGAATTAGAACCCCTAGTAAGAACTTTAGGTTTGAAATTAGGATCTTGACTAAGCTGACGTAAAGATTTTCTACCATTACCTGCATTATGGGCCTTAGCCACAGAGTCATGTGCAGAAGAAGAATCTGCTGTAGTTACATTTTTCATTTGAGGATTCTGCCCGGATCCAGGAGAATGATTGCCACCCAAATTACTCTTGGCCTTATACTGACCTTTACCATGTTTATCATTCCCATTACTCTGAAACTTATTAATCTTCAACGGACCAGCAGAATAATCACCAAATTTAAAATTGTTTTGTCTTTGAGACGCCACATTATTCCTATCATTACTATAAGTATTTTTGTTCTGCACACTCTGTTTACTACTAAAGTTATTACCACCACTGGTATTTCTATCATAACCAGGTTTAGTCGGAGCAACTGACGAACTATTAACCAAAGGTTTATTCTTCTTGCCAACAACAGAAAATCCCTCACCATCAACAGCAATAGTCTTTCCCTTAGCCACCACAGATTCATTCATCACAGCAGACTCCTTAACTACATTTGCAGCCATCTCTTCAACTTTCCTTGGTCTACTTTTACAAGACATAGTGGTGTGACCAAAAGTCTTACAAAAGGTGCAAAGAGGTGGTTTCCACTGGTATTTAACTTCCAGCTTACCAACCCTTGCAGGCCTATTTCCCAATGGTGGATAAGCAATTTCCAAAACATTAGGAAGATCTTCCTCGGCTAAAATTTCAACTAAAACCCTTGCAAAGTCCATTTTCCCCGCCTTTTTAAGACACCTTTCTTTAGTCATCTTATCCATGATCATAGGCCTACCTACACCACTCATAATCTTACCAATGCTGCTACCATTGCACAATTCCATGGGAATGTTGTACACACACACCCAAATAGGCATGGTTGTGGGCTTAGTCTTCTCCAACCACTTCCTGGGTTCCCATATATTTAACACCAATGGAATATTTTGAACCATCCATGGCCCACTATCTAAAACATTTTTCATCCCTTCCTCACTTTTGAATTTAAAATAATACACTCCATTATTAGTCTTGGTGATGTCTTCAATATCATATACTCTCCACATCTTCATCAAATTAGACCTAACAACTCTATAATCCATGGATGTTCCCACAAAATAACCATAAAGCTGTAACGAACAGGCTTGGCCACCCTTATATACTTCCTCAGCAGTGAACTCAATCCTTCTATTCCCATTTTCTTGGACAGAAACAAAACCCGGAGTATACTCCATTTTAAGAGCCATTTCCTCAGTCCCCTTCTTAAGCTTCTCTGCAAACCTATCCGCAACAGCAGAATACTGATTTGAAAGAATAGTAGACCCAAAGGCATTTCCAAAACCAGCACTCCAATTGCCAATCTTATTAGTTGAAGCGGCTTTCGTAATGAAAGGATTACCAAGAACATTCGTACCAAATTGAACATTAAGTACAGGAATATTAGGCTTTTTAAGTATACCATTACCCCTGTCATTTCTTCCAAATTCAAAATCCATACTCTCCTTATTACAAGCAATACCATCCAAGCTGTTGGAAGGAGCATCACCAACATTAACTACACCTTCCATGCTAGTGTGCTCATTCCTAACACTAGAACCTGCTTTTTCATCACCAAAAACTATCCCTGTCTTAGCACCAATTATGCCATCTCAGTAACCATTCTCACAACCACTACCACTATCTACCCCTCCAGCACTAGGGTTATCAGAACTGGTTTCAAGATCACAATTCTTAGCCACAGGACTACTCTGCTTATTAAGGATGGGGCTAACATCAATTGGTTGATTAATGAAGGACCCATCATTACCATTGACAATATTAATAGTATCAGCAACAGATTTACCCAAAGCCTTAACATTAGAATCCACAGGCTTATTGACAGTACTACTACCCATTTCAAATTTAAGCTTAGAATCAATAGGACCAGACTTGTTGCTAGAAGACACTTTACTAATATCATCATCACTATTAAGACTATTAATAACATGTTTACCTCCCCTACTATCCATAGGAGAAGATTCATTACGCTTTATAGACTTACCAAAAACCATAGAAGAACGAAGATTCCTCAAAATAGATCCAGCACCAACAGATGCAGATCCAGGTGAAGAAACCCTTATTTTGATACCATGGCGATGCCTCCGAGCTTTACCCTCCTTCATTTTGGGTAAAGCAATACCCGATTTTGACAGACGGACCTTATCCGGTGACAACCCGGTAAGCTCACAGAACTCTTCGACAAGTGGTTCTGGTGGTTTATTGTTTTCCATAGGCATATCAAAAGGTTTGTTAAAGATAGATTACAAGAGGAATGACATAATTAGAAAGTATGAAATCCAATCAGCAAAACGTTGTTGATTGAAAAATTTAGGGTTTAGGTGATTTCGCCACAATCGCCAGAGAGGAGAGAGAAAAAAGAAAAAGTTTACTCAGCTTATGGCGTGCTAAATTCCCCAACCCTATAAATATCAATTTCTCCTACAACCTTAAGTTAACTAAACCATCATAGTATCATTAATATCAACTCATGCATTAGATACAACGAGAAAAACCTATATTGCATATATGGTTACCTTTTCTAAGACGTTCAAGCTAGTTGCACGAAGGAAGTCAGCCAGTTTCTTAGCATAATGTGAATCAATCAACTAAACAATAGACAACGCAAAAATAATCAATAACTAGGTTTCATTAGATCTAAGCAAATACTAAGAAAATTAAGCTAGCATGTTAAAAGGAAGAAAAGATAAACAAATAATCAAACAACACATAGACATATTGAATGATTAAAGGAGTACTTAACTTAAATTATACATGGATGAAAAGAGGCTATAAAAGCCTTACAAAAGCTGTAAAATTCATCTAGGGTTTAAGCCTCCAAAGTGTCACACTAATGAAAGAAAAATCAAAAACTATATATAGATTTACAAGGCTGACGGCGTCAGGTTATGGATCCTGACGCTGTCAGATCGCCGTAATTTAGGGTTTCGTCTTGCGCAAGTTGCCGTTTTGACGGCGTCACAAAATAAGCCGTGACGCCGTCACTTGTAATATCTACACGTGACGTCCTTCTCCAAAATACACCTAACGCCGTTAGGTGTTAATCCTTGATTTATTTCTGACCGGACATATGTTAATTCTTCTAGCTTCAAAATAGAAGATGATGGCGTCACAAGTCATAAGCTGGCGCCGCCAGGTCTTCTTTTCTGACAGGATTTTCGCGACTTTGTTGTTTTCTTCTCTTTTGCATCCAAAATCGTCCAAAAAGCTCCATATTCCAGAATTCTTGTCCCACGTACCTAAAATACAAAAAGAAATGATTTGAGGCAATATTTGATCATATAATCACGATTTTAAGCTTAAATAACCCCTTAAAAAGGTATCAAATAAACCCTTATCATTTGTGCACTAGGAGCATGAGGAGAACTTGGTTTGGCTTTTGGTGATGGAGTGTTGTCTTCTTGAGTGAGATCAATGGAGATAGTTTTAGGTGGAGTTATGAAGATTTTTGGCCTTTTGTTGGAGAGTGGAAATGAGGTTTGTAAAACCCCCAAAATTCATTTGTACCACGGTTAGGCGATGGCTAAAGAATCTTCACTATTACAAAATTTGTAAGAAGCACACAACCCCTCTGATAGAACCATTGTATGTATATTTTTTTCTTTTTGCCGTTCAAAACAAAATATATGTCAACATACATATTCATGATAATAGAACCCGATTTTGAGTATAAAAAACAAGACTGTTTAGCATCGATTTAGTTCTAAAAAAAGAATCTTATTATCCAATAAGTGAACTGTATTTAGCTCTAAAATATGATTATTGTTGATCATCCTTTAGTTTTGTTTTAAACTTCCTTGGATTGTCTTTAGTTTTCGATGATACTATTGTATGTATGAAATCAGGAATTGGTGCATAATACAACAAGTTTGTTGACCAAGTATAAACAGCTTCGTCCAATGCGTTTGGTGTTCTTAGTGACTTGGATGAGGTTTCTACTGCTCCAGTGGAACCTAGTACTACTACTCCGGCACATAATGTAAGTCCTGCTACTCCGATTCATAAAGAAGATGGAGATGTCTTTGAAAGTATCCCAAGTGTGTCCACGACCCCTTCTGAAATGGTTAAAGATGGGAAAAAGATTGGTAACCCGTTTTCTAAGGTTGGAGATTTGGTTGATTTCGAATAGTGATGATGATGAGATTATTGATGACTACAATGAGACGTCTAGTTTTATGGCTTTTGATGGTTCTACTAGTGGTGGTGGGAGTAAACATGAAGAGCTTATTGGAACAGCGGGAGGAGGACACCTATGACCACAACTCTTGATTGTTGCCTCTCTGATGTGATACATTTGGCGGACAAGTTTTAATTGTTGCCAAACACACAAGGTTTTTAGATGTCGTGGTTCAGACCATCATGTGGTCTCTTCTTAGGAATGAGATGACTTTCTCCTTGAAGCGCCCAAGCAAATATCTCATTTTTAGGGATATTAAACACTTGTCATTCACTTGGATTTCTAGTAGATGTAAGAAACTAAATTTAGTTTTAACCAAGTGATTTATTCACCCTAGTAACGCTCCATCACAACCTTGTATTGCCTTTTAGCATCTTGCTAGGCTTCTAATCAAAATGTCGTTAAAAAAATATTTAATACATAATATATATATTTATCATTTCAGCTATTTTTATAGAAAAACCTAGATTTTTATTTATTTATTAAATTTTTATTTATTATTTTTTTATTTTTTGAAAAAATAAATGTGTCAACTAACTGTCATCATATTTCATTTTCAGCTGAATTATGGTATGTTAAAAAATTTTAAATTACGTTTTGATTATTTTAAGTTGTATGCATAAACGTTACCTGAACACTTAACCAAAATATCCCAATGACAATTATTTGCCGCTAATGTGGTCGCTATGCACCGGTACTCGTCTAGTATTAATTACATAAAACCGTTTTTATGTTTTTTTTTTTCTCTTTTTTTCTTTAGCATCAATTTAGTTTTCAAAAATAAAAAAGAAGCTGATTATTCAATAAATCAACAGTATTTGGTTCTCAAATTATATTATTACTGTTTATCATCAATTTCAAAACTTTAGCTTTGTTTTAAACTTTAGTGTCGTTGTTCATGTCATTGTAAGAAGCTTTGAATGGAAATCTAATTAAGTCAAGATTGGCGTAAATAATGTAAATCTCAGTCAAGAAGGAGACAAAGCGATAAAATAAAAAAACATGTAAATCTCAGTCAAGATTGGTAGCAATTCACAATTTACAAAGATGGTTTTGAGAGTATTCTGCTCGTACTGTTTTTCTCTCAAATTTATTTTAATGCGCTGTATAAATAGACATGCATGCATGCATGCATACATGCATGCATCCACTATATAAATAGACATGCTACTCCCGTTTTAACTACAATCATTGAGTTGTCTCATTTTCATCTTATTTGCAAAAATGATACAACTAAATAACCATGTGTCATGGTGGTGGGATGTGATGATGAGCGGCAACAAAGACGAGTCTAATCTGTTAGTACTTGTAATCACCATTGTAATAGTAATACTGGCTATTTTATGGTACAAGTCGAGCTCATCAAATGCTGCACCATCATTACCACCAGGTCCCCGTTCCTTACCGGTTGTTGGGTTCCTTCCATTTCTTGGTTCTGAACCGCACAAGCAGTTCACCAAGATGGCTGAAACCTATGGCCCCATTTTCAAGGTCTATCTAGGAAGCAAACTTCACATCCTCATAAGCAGCCCGGAATTAGCTAAAGAAATGTTTCGTGACCAAGATGAAAACTTCTCTAATCGAAACCCGGGAATTGCTATGTCAATGATCTCTTACGGAGTCCAAGATCTAATATGGGCCGACAACAATTCTACATGGCGTAATCTTCGTAAGATACTTGTCCAACAGATCCTAAACAGCAAGAGTCTCCTAGAGACTAGTTCTTTCCGTCGGGATGAAGTTAGAAAAACCATCAAAGATATTTTTACTAAAATTGGTACTAATATAAGTATCTATGAGCTTTCTTTCGCAACAGCAAACGTTTTAACAAGCATGGTATGGGGAAACTCGTCATTGGAAGAGGCAAAAGATAGCCAAATTGAAGCAGAAGTGCGCTTGGCTATTACAAAGATTTTCGGACTACTTGCAAAGCCGAATGTGTCTGATTATATACCTAGTCTTTCACGGCTTGATCTGCAAGGTGTTGCGCGAGACATGGAGACGGAATTTGAGACGATGGATCGAGTTATCATGACTTCTATTAATAATCGAATTGAAACAAATTCCAGAAGGTCGAAGGATGCAGTTCAACATGAAGGAAAGAAAGATCTTTTGCAGGTATTATTAGAGCTAAATGATNCATAAGCAGCCCGGAATTAGCTAAAGAAATGTTTCGTGACCAAGATGAAAACTTCTCTAATCGAAACCCGGGAATTGCTATGTCAATGATCTCTTACGGAGTCCAAGATCTAATATGGGCCGACAACAATTCTACATGGCGTAATCTTCGTAAGATACTTGTCCAACAGATCCTAAACAGCAAGAGTCTCCTAGAGACTAGTTCTTTCCGTCGGGATGAAGTTAGAAAAACCATCAAAGATATTTTTACTAAAATTGGTACTAATATAAGTATCTATGAGCTTTCTTTCGCAACAGCAAACGTTTTAACAAGCATGGTATGGGGAAACTCGTCATTGGAAGAGGCAAAAGATGGCCAAATTGAAGCAGAAGTGCGCTTGGCTATTACAAAGATTTTCGGACTACTTGCAAAGCCGAATGTGTCTGATTATATACCTAGTCTTTCACGGCTTGATCTGCAAGGTGTTGCGCGAGACATGGAGACGGAATTTGAGACGATGGATCGAGTTATCATGACTTCTATTAATAATCGAATTGAAACAAATTCCAGAAGGTCGAAGGATGCAGTTCAACATGAAGGAAAGAAAGATCTTTTGCAGGTATTATTAAAGCTAAATGATCAAAAGACTGCAACATCGCCAAGCATGACTCAGATAAAGGCACTTATCATGGTAAAATTTATTACATGTCGATTTATTTCAACAAACAAAATACGGATCATCATGATCTTACACTTCAGTCTATTAAAAGCTAATCCATGTTTAACGTGACTAATTAACTTGCAAAATGGTTTAACTTTTGTTGTATTAGGACATTATGGTTGCAGGAATAGATTCATCATCAACACTACTAGAATGGGCAATGACAGAGATTTTGAAAAATCCTCATGTCATGAATAGGATTCAAGAAGAACTAGCGACTGTTGTAGGAGTAAACAACATTGTAGAAGAATCTCATCTCCCGAAACTTCAATACCTAAGTGCGACGATTAAGGAAACACTTCGGGTGCACCCTGTAGGCCCTTGGGGGCTCCCAAGGTCACCAAGCCAAACTTGTATGATAGGTGGATACACCATCCCAAAGGGTTGTACCGTCTTTGTAAATGTTTGGGCTATCCAACGTGATCCTCGCTACTGGGACAATCCCTTGGAGTTCAACCCTGATCGGTTTCTGCCACAAGAGGGGACAAAACCATGGGATTTCAAAGGGACCAATCTGAAGTACCACCCATTTGGATCAGGGAGAAGAATCTGTCCAGCGTATCCGTTGGCAGATACGATGCAAACGTATATCTTGGCTTCGCTCTTTCATTCATTCAATTGGACGTTGCCAAAGGGTGAAGAGCATGACCTTTCTGACATATTTTTAGGCATTAACCTAAAAAAGAAAAAACCGCTTATCCTTATCCCATCTCAAAGGTGTTCCGATGTAAGCCTATATATGTAATGCTATCCATGAAATGAGTCTATCTCCTCTCCTATGGATATGTGTGTCTACGTTATACTTATTTCGTTGTGTTCTCCAACAAGATTGTATATTCTTGTTGTTGTTGTTGTATGACTATTGAATAAGGGATAATATTTTTTGTACATCTTATGTGTTACGATCTAGTCCTAAATTTATAATAGAACCGAATCAACTAGATAAACTAATACACTAATGGGCAACCGATAAGTTTTAGCTAGGAAATGGTAAGTACGAGCTTGTTCGCGAGGAGCGATTTGAATAATGCTTAACCTACTGGAAATGAAAAATAAACAAATCTAAAAACTTAAGGGGTTTTCAATCTGTGAGATTGGCACAATTAATTTTGCTTAAACTATGAAATAACTAAACAATTAAATAAAAGTAAAGTGTGATCAATAAGGGATGAACGTGCTAGGCGAGTTACTCCTCCTATGCCAACTTGCAATGACTAACTAATACTTTGCTTGATGTTCTAATGCAAACTAAGACAGATGGTCACGGTTATCTAGTCCTATGAATATTAACCCTTAACCCGATAGTCCTAGTGCTAATAAGTCTCAATCACGCATTACGCATCACACCTATTCTATATAATATATCGTGGTAAAACTTGTTGTAATTTAATAACATGACTACTTCATAAATTAAACACATAACATGAGAGAGAACATGCGGAAATGTAAAGATCAATAACACATAATTAGTTAACGGAATTTAAATGTAAACGTACCTTTTGATTCTAGCTAAACAAGAATCAACTCAAAGCAACTAATTGTGATGAACACTAATTAGGGTTTATAATGGATTATAGAATTACCCCTTACATTTTTGTAATTCACTCCAAGATATTAACTATAGTGAGTTAATATCACGTTCTTGTACACACGTATACCGAATTAATGTTATGCTAGTAATTAAACACAAAACTATTTTGTTTAGCAAAAAACAAACCAAACGACCCAAAAAGGGTTTTGGTTGATCGGTCACAAGCAAAGAAAACAGAGGAGAAAAGTATAGGGTATTATCTGTGCACAAGAGATAGCAACGACCCTAGCCTTTGTTTATATACTAATTGAAACTTGGAGGACAAGTTGGATAAGAATTGGGTTACCCCAATCCCCTCCATGACTGGTCATAGCCCAAGGGTGGGTTCCGGATCTTTCTTGACTTCCAAATTACAATCTACTCCTTATCTTTTGTATTTAACGGTCGTTAGTCAATTGTCAAATTACTTAACATCCGTTAGTCGTTATTTTGTGTTTATAATAATTATATATAACGTTTTATATATTAATAATTATTCATTAATTCTTCATACGTAAAGTGTGCACTCTCGTGGTCTTGAGTTCGATTCTAGACATATACGTATTAATATTTAGTACATAAAACTAACAAAACTAATGGTCATAGTTCATACTTATCTCTCGCGAATGGTCAACCATATGAGATTTAATGCTAACTTACTTGTTCTAGTTATATTTCATCTAACTCAGGGTTTGGTCAACCTATGGCCCTAGTGTGGTAGGTGGATACACCATCCCAAAAGGTTCAACCATCTTTGTAAATGTTTGGGCAATTCGATGTGATCCTCGCTGCGGGGACAATCCCTTAGAGTTCAACCTCGATAGCTTTATGCGACAAGAGGAAAAAAAATTATAGGATTTCAAAGGGACCAATATGAAGTACCACCCATTTGGATCAGGGACAAAACTCTGTCCAGCGTATCCGTTGGCCGATAAGACGCAAACTTATATCTTAGCTTCGCTCTTTCATTCGTTCAATTGGACATTGCCAAAGGGTGAAGAGCACGACCTTTCCAAACTATTTTTAGGGGTTAACCTAAAAAGAGAAAACTGCTTATACATGTCCCATCTCAAAGGTTTTCCGATGTGAGCCTATATATGTAATATTGGTGATGAAAGCAGTCTTCTCCTCTCCTATGGGTACAACTGTCTACATTATGCTTATGCATTTCCTGCGCCGACAAGATTGTGTTGTTGTTGTTGTTGTTGTTGTTAAGGATTCAATAAATACTTGCAAACATGGAAAAAAACAAAAGAAATAGAAAAATAAATAAACATACCTCAGTTATAAGAACTTTTGCTCTTAAGGCATCAGAGCTTCTTGGATCAAGTAGAAAATCAGAAGTTATATCTCCTGTGAATGCCACCTCAGGAGACAATATGATGATATTCGTATCTGAAAGTACACATAAAAATCATTAAAACAGAAGATGACCAAAAGGCCCATGTAAAAAATCAAACCGAAACTACAAACCTCGACACCAGATTTCTTCTTTTAGATGAATATATTGCTTCTTGAGCTTATTGCGAACATAACCTTGAATATAATCATATAAAGCCGATTCATAAGCAAGTTCAAGCATTCAGGAACAGTGTTGTTACCACTTGTAATATATTATCTATCTGATTAAGGGTTATTTTGAAAATCAGTGTTTAACCACATATGTATTAAGTTAACTGATTAGGAAACCTCTTACTGGTAAAGTCGGTAACTGGGTCCTTTATTTACCGATAAAGCCGATAACAAACACGCTCAAAAACTGATTTTTATGTAGGAAGTTTATAGAAGAGATTGACTAAATTTACGTTCGTATTTTATGCAACTTATTATCCAAAAAATCAAATGAGTATACTTGACTCGGTTTTTTATTATTATTATTATTATTATTATTATTATTATTATTATTATTATTATTATTTTTATGTGTGTGTGTGTATGTGAAGGCCGGGTTACCGCGGTAAAATATATTATCATCAAAAAATCGTTTAAGTACAACAACCTTGAAAAAGGTTTAGCAACAGCTTAAAAGCAACCTATACACAAGTATTACATGAACCTGTTAGACATTGAATAAACCTCGTGGGTATAACATTATTATTTACTATTATTTAGGGATTGGTACCAACGGTCAACTTTAATCGACTGCTAACAAAGCCGTACGAACAATCGACTAACAAACAAACAATAAAACAACTACAATTTTTTTTGACAACTCTAAAATCGTTCAAACGAATTAATCATAAAAGTACAAAAGATCAAACCCTAATCCAAGTTGTGATCGCTGGATGTTTAGCCGAGCATCTCGTTAATGGACATCATATTCGTTCTGCCTTGCATCTTTCAAACTCACTGTTAACATTAAAAGGGCAAAAGAATTAAAAATCTTTGTTTATCCTCTTTGCACGCTCGCCTAGAACACAAACAATATCTTCTCTGTTACTAGTGATCTTCGAATAATAATAATATGTGTCGGCTGCGATTTCTTTTGTGAATGATGTGTGTCAAAAGTAATAAAAAGATGGATAGGTGGAGGTTAAGGTATGACGGGGTGGTATAGAGGCAGTGGTTTATGGCGGCCGTCTCGGCATCAAACCTGCTCATGATATCATGTTAGAAATTGAATAAACCCCGTAGGTATAACATTATTATTGACCATTATTTACCCTAAACCCATAAACCGGGCTTGAGCCTATTTATCCACTAATAGAACCAACAACTAAAATAAACGAGTACGCTTAGATTAGTCATATAATTACCATGACTCTTCGATCCCACTCCTGTATTGACATCATAAAACATTATATGATACAAAGAGGCTTAAAAAAATAAAGGGAAAATTCTCTTAAAAAAATCACTATATTTGTTAAAAATATGACTTCTGCGAAAAAAAAAAAAAAAAAAAAAAAAAAAAAAAAAAAAAAAAAAAAAAAAAAAAAACTCTTCTTTTGAACACCAATGTTGACATTTTTGTCTTCATGTGAGTAATAAAGATAAAAAAAACTGTGATGACCATTTTACCCTTGAATTTTTAAAAATTGCATCCACCGTCCCTAGGCTAAATTACATAAATGGTCCTTGTCGTTTGGAGAAAATTGCGTTCATCGTCCCTATTTTTTTTAACCAAATTTATTTTTTGAAATTATTTTTTTTTCTGGTACATTTATTACAATAAAAAGTTAAAAATTATTTTTTTGAAAATGTCATGAAGATATTTTTTTTTTTGAAATTTTTTTTTCCAAATTTTTTGAAAATGTCACGAAATTTTCTTTTTCTGGTACATTTATTACAAAAAAAAGTTCAAAATTATTTTTTTTTTCAAATTTTTTTGAAAATGTCACGAATTTTTCTGGTACATTTATTACAAAAAAAAGTTCAAAGTTATTTTTTTTCCAAATTCTTTTGAAAATGTCACGAAAATACTACATAAAAAAGTTCAAAATTTATTTTCACATGTCATGAAAAAAAAAATTCTAAAAAAAATTATTTCAAGAAAAATGAAAAAAAAAAGAATTTCAGAAAAAATTTCAGAAAAAAAAAGAATTTCGAAAAAAAAATTTGGAAAAAAAATTTCAAAAAAAATAGGGACGACGGACGCAATTTTCTTCTAACGACAGGGACCATTTATGTTTAGCCTAGGGACGGTGGATGCAATTTTCGCAAACTGACAGTGTCAACATTAGTATTCAAAAGAAGATTTTTTTTTAGTTCGCCACGCATAGTCTTATTTTTGACAAGTATGATGATTTTTTAAAGAATTGTCCCAAAAATAAATGGTAAAAGGACAACATTGATCGAGAATGAAAATATGATAAATTGTAAGTTGGCAAATTATAATATTGCATAAACTATGCATATAAAGACCTAACAACCATTTTTGTTCAATTTGTTCTATTATTTGTGCTTGTTTATTATACATGTGAATAGTCGGATTATGGGGGCTAAAGCTTATTTTTTTTTTTTACAAAATAATCTCTATGTCTAAAAATAATTCTCGTTTGGCTTAACAAATTTATGAAAGATTATAGGTAAAATAATCTCTAAAACTAAACACTCCCCCAACAAACGTTTGAGAAGAATCTGGAGATTATTTTTTGTATAAGTACCATTATACCCTTCAGAAAACCCACGTTCACTAACATAATAACCCTAGTCGGCTTTCATCTTTCACGGCCACATACATAACAGCCAATCACTATAATTTATTGTTGGTCGATCATCTAGATACATGTTGTTGAAGGCAACTATTATATTCTAGTAGGTGTGCTCAATAACTAGTCTCAGAATTCCGGCCAGATTTTCTTTAATCTCTCGCTTCCGGTAAGTTGGATGTTTATATTATTAACATTGCGTTTTAATTAGGCGATAGGTGATATATAGCTATTAGTCTAATTATGTCAAGATTGGTGCAAAACATGTTAATATATGATTTTTTCAATTTTATTAATCGTCGTCGTTCGTGATATGTAAAATGCATTGACCAGATATATTTTTAGGGGTTAACCTAAAAAGAGAAAACTGCTTATACATGTCCCATCTCAAAGGTTTTCCGATGTGAGCCTATATATGTAATATTGGTGATGAAAGCAGTCTTCTCCTCTCCTATGGGTACGACTGTCTATATTATGCTTATGCATTTCCTTCGCCGACAAGATTGTGTTCTTGTTGTCAGGTTTGTTGTTGTTGTTGTTGTTGTTGTTGTTGTTGTTGTTGTTAATGATTCAATGTTAATGATTTAATAAATACTTGCAAAGATGGAAAAAACAAAAGAAATAGAAAAATAAATAAACATACCTCAGTTATAAGAACTTTTGCTCTCAAGGCATCAGAGCTTCTTGGATCAAGTAGAAAATCAGAAGTTATATCTCCGGTGAAGGCCACCTCATGAGACAATATGATGATATTCGTTATCTGAAAGTTCACATAAAAATCATTAAAACAGAAGATGACCAAAAGGCCCATGTAAAAAATCAAACCGAAACTACAAACCTCGACACCAAATTTCTTCTTTTAGATGAATATATTGCTTCTTGAGCTTATTGCGAACATAACCTTGAATATAATCATATAAAGCTGATTCATAAGCAAGTTCAAGCATTCAGGAACAGTGTTGTTACCACTTGTAATATACTATCTATCTAATTAAGGGTATGTATTTTGAAAATCAATGTTTAACCACATATGTATTAAGTTAACTGATCAGGAAACCTCTTACTGGTAAAGTCGGTAACTGGGTCCTTTATTTACCGGTAAAGCCGATAACAAACGCGCTCAAAAACCGTTTTTTATGCAGGAAGTTTATAGAAGAGATTGACTAAATTTACGTTCGTATTTTATGCAACTTATTATCCAAAAAATCAAATGAGTATACTTGACTCGGTTTTTTTTAATTTATTATTATTATTATTATTATTATTATTATTATTATTATTATTATTATTATTATTATTATTATTATTATTATTATGTGTGTGTATGTGAAGGCCGGGTTACCGCGGTAAAATATATTATTACCAAAAAATCGTTTAAGTACAACAACCTCGAAAAAGGTTTAGCAACAGCTTAAAAGCAACCTATACACAACTATTACATGAACCTGTTAGACATTGAATAAACCTCGTGAGTATAACATTATTATTTACCATTATTTAGGGACTAGTACCAACGGTCAACTTTAATCGACTGCTAACAAAGCCGTACGAACAATCGACTAACAAACAAACAATAAAACAACTACAATTTTTTTAACAACTCTAAAATCGTTCAAACGAATTAATCATAAAAGCACAAAAGATCAAACCCTAATCCTAGTTGTGATCGCTGGATGTTTAGCCGAGCATCTCGTTAATGGACATCATATTCGTTCTGCCTTGCATCTTTCAAACTCACTGTTAACATTAAAAAGCCAAAAGAATTAAGAATCTTTGTTTATCCTCTTTGCACGCTCGCCTAGAACACAAACAATATCTTCTCTGTTACTAGTGATCTTCGAATAATAATAGTATGTGTCGGCTGCGATTTCTTTTGTGAATGATGTGTGTCAAAAGTAACAAAAAGATGGATAGGTGGAGGTTAAGGTATGACGGGGTGGTATAGAGGCAGTGGTTTATGGCGGCCGTCTCGGCATCAAACCTGCTCATGATATCATGTTAGAAATTGAATAAACCCCGTAGGTATAACATTATTATTGACCATTATTTACCCTAAACCCATAAACCGGGCTTGAGCCTATTTATCCACTAATAGAACCAACAACTAAAATAAACGAGTACGCTTAGATTAGTCATANAAAATCTATGATGGCCATTTTACCCTTGAATTTTTTAAAATTGCATCCACCGTCCCTAAGCTAAATTACATAAATGATCCTTGTCATTTGGAGAAAATTGCGTTCATCGTCCCTATTTTTTTTACCAAAATTTTTTTTGAGATTATTTTTTTTCTGGTACATTTATTACAAAAAAAAGTTACAAATTATTTTTTTTCCAAACTTTTTTGAAAATGTCACGAAGATATATATATTTTTTTTGAAATTATTTTTTTTCCAAATTTTTTGAAAATGTCATGAAATTTTCTTTTTCTGGTACATTTATTACAAAAAAAAAAGTTCAAAATTATTTTTTTTTCAAATTTTTTTTGTAAATGTCACGAATTTTTCTGGTACATTTATTACAATTTTTCCAAATTCTTTTGAAAATGTCACGAAAATATTACATAAAAAAGTTCAAAATTTATTTTTCACATGTCATGAAAAAAAAAATTCTAAAACAAATTATTTCAAGAAAAATGAAAAAAAACAGAATTTCAGAAAAAATTTCAGAAAAAAAAGAATTTTGAAAAAAAAAATTGGAAAAAAATAGGGACGGTGGACGCAATTTTCTCCTAACGACAGGGACCATTTATGTAATTTAGCCTAGGGACGGTGGATGCAATTTTCGCAAACTGACAGTGTCAACATTAGTATTCAAAAGAAGATTTTTTTTTAGTTCATCACGCATAAGTCTCATTTTTGACAAGTACGATGATTTTTTAAAAAATTATCCCAAAAATAAATGGTAAAAGGACAACATTGATCGAGAATGAAAATATGATAAATTGTAAGTTGGCAAATTATAATATTGCATAAAATATGCATATAAAGACCTAACAACCATTTTTGTTCAATTTGTTCTATTATTTGTGCTTGTTTATTATACATGTAAATAGTCGGATTATGGGGGCTAAAGCTTATTTTTTGTTACAAAATAATCTCTATGTCTAAAAATAATTCTCGTTTGGCTTAACAAATTTATGAAAGATTATAGGAAAAATAATCTCTAAAACTAAACACTCCCCCAACAAACGTTTGAGAAGAATCTGGAGATTATTTTTTGTATAAGTACCATTATACCCTTCAGAAAACCCACGTTCACTAACATAATAACCCTAGTCGGCTTTCATCTTTCACGGCCACATACATAACAGCCAATCACTATAATTTACTGTTGGTCGATCATCTAGATACATGTTGTTGAAGGCAACTATTATATTCTAGTAGGTGTGCTCAATAACTAGTCTCAGAATTCCGGCCAGATTTTCTTTAATCTCTCGCTTCCGGTAAGTTGGATGTTTATATTATTAACATTGCGTTTTATTTAGGCGATAGGTGATATATAGCTATTAGTCTAATTATGTAAAGATTGGTGCAAAACATGTTAATATATGATTTTTTTTCAATTTTATTAATCGTCGTCGTTCATGATATGTAAAATGCATTGACTGGAAATCTTTTATTTCCATAAATTACTCTAATTATGTCAAAATTGGTGCAAAACATGTTAATCTCAAAAACATATGAACAACTTTTGTAACCAATTCTCATTAAAGAAATTGATTTGCATATTTTAAAAATTGGTTTGCACATTTTATACAATATCGACATTATGCTGCTCCTGTTTTAAATACAACCATTCGCTTATCCCATTTTCATCTTATTTGCAAAAATGGTACAACTAAACAACCATGTGTCATGGTGGTGGGATGTGATGATGAGCGGCAATAAAGACGAGTTTAATCTGTTAGTACTTGTAGTCAGCATTGTAGCAGTAATACTGGCTATCTTGTGGTACAAGTCGACACTTTTAAGCTCATCAAATGGTGCACCATCATTGCCACCAGGTCCCCGTTCCTTACCGGGTACCTTCCATTTCTTGGTTCTGAACCGCACAAGCAGTTCTCCAAGATGGCTCTTACGTATGGCCCCATTATCAAGATCTATCTAGGAAGCAAGCTTCATATCCTGATAAGCAACCCGGAATTAGCAAAGGAAATATTTCGCGACCAAGACGAAAACTTCTCTAATTGAAACGCGGGAATTTCTACCTCAATAATCTCTTACGGAGTCCAAGATCTTGTATGGTGTGACTACAATTCTACATGGCATAACCTTCGTAAGATACTTGTCCAAGAGGTCCTAAACAACAAGAGTCTCCAAGAAACAAGTTCTTTCCGAAGGGATGAAGTTAGAAAAACCATCAAAAATGTTTTTACTAAAATTGGTACTAATATAAGTATCAATGAGCTTTCTTTCTTAACCGAGGCAAACTTTTTAACAAGCATGGTATGGGGAAACTCATCAGTGGAAGAGGCAAAAGATGGCGGCCAATTTCACTCTGCAATTTCAAAGATATTTGGGCTACTGACAAAGCCGAATGTGTCTGATTTTATCCCTAGTATTGCATGGCTTGATCTTCAAGGTGTTGCACGAGACATGAGGAGGGAACTTCAAGAGGATGGATCAAATTATCACGGTGATTATTAACAATCGAATTGAATCTAATTCCAGAAGGTCGAAGGATGCAATTCAACATGAAGGAAAGAAAGTGAGGAAAACTAGAAGGGTGGTTGAATAGTTTTACGTTTTTTAATTTATTTTGAAAACTTAGTTTACTTTTTAAAACTTAGATTCAATCTTATATGAATTCAACACTTGGTCAATATGAGCAAATATATGTAGATAAAATTAACAATGCAAGTAAAGTAATGTAATGAAAGATAAGGACGTAAAGATCAAACCAAGACACGGAGGATTTATAGTGGTTCAGTTACGAAGCACCTCTTCGCCCTACTCCACTCCCCGAGTACCACACTCGAGAGTTTTCTTCACTATGTCAACAAACTCCTGTATGGCGGAGAAAAAACTTACACACCTTGGCTTACACCAATCAATGACACTAAGCTAAATGTCGAGTTCTAATCCTAGCTAGAACTAATCTCACGCCTTCTTCACAATTTCACACCTTCTTCACAATGTCTTCACAACTTCTTCACGCCTTCTTCACGACTTATTCACAGTTTCTACTCACTTCAGTATCTTCACAACTATTCACAACTTCTACACTACTTACACTACGATCTACTTAATCACACAACAATTTACAAATTATCTATCACTACCACAAGATGATATTAATTACACTACAATACTTCTTCTATAGATATTGAACGGGTATTCTACTTTTGCACTTGAGTGGTTGGAGCTTTGGATCACTTGGAAACAAAGACTTATGATTAAATGATCAAAGGGTTTAAGAGAATAAGAAAGAATATTAAGATCAGAAAGTTTAAAGTGCAAAAGGTGAGGAAAAATGTCAGGAATCACCCAGTATTTATAGGTAAAGCTGGGGACCTCAGGAGCGTGGCCCGTCCCCTTAATTAAGGGGCCGGTCCTCTTAATAATTAAGGGGGCCGCCTTTATAATTAAGGGGGCCGCCCAACATATCCGTTGCCCAGTTTTGTCTTTTTGTGGGGAAGGTTTTTCTGGAACATTTTTGCCATTTTTTGGTTAAAAATTTGAATTCATATATTTATAATGGATTTAATATATTTATTTAATACCAAAAATGATTTTCTGAAAGATATAAAATGTTTGTGACATTTTATAAAAACCTAGTGATTAAGAAAATGTTCCTTTGATCATATAATGCATTAGACCCTTTGTTTATTCATACCTTAAGTGATTTGGTTGTAAAAATGAATATTTACGACTAAATACTTGTTTACATCGTAATCTTTGATTTAATTGAGTTTACATTTTGTGATTATCAAAACGTAGAGATATCAAAAAATATTAATAACGTTTTTAAGCATTATTTATATCAACAGAAAGATCTTTTAAAGGTATTATTAAAGCTAAATGATCAAAAGACTGCAACATCGCCTAGCATGACCCAGATAAAGGCACTTATCATGGTAAGCTTTATCACACGTCGATTTATTTCTACAAACAAAATATCATCATGACATTACATATCAGCATATTAAAATCTAAGCCGTGTTTAATGTGACTAATTAACTTGAAAAATGTTTTAACTTTTTGTTGTATTAGGACATTATGGTTGCAGGAATGGATTCGTCAACAAAACTACTAGAATGGGCTATGACATAGATTTTGAAAAATCGTCACGTCATGAATAGGACTCAAGAAGAACTAGCGAATATTGTAGGAGTAAACAGCATGGTCGAAGAATCTCATCTCCCGAAACATCAATACTACAACATAAACCACTTTTAGCCACATAAAGAGTTGTCACCAAAAATGGATCTTGGTTATCGCTAATGCTTTTGGCGACAAGGGTTTTCGCCCAATAGGTTGTCGCCTATAGTCCGTCACAGAAAGTTTTTGCGACAGCAGATTTCTACTTTTGGCATCAAACAGTGGGACCCACTAATTTTCAACCAAAATCTTGACCGGAGAGGGCCCTTGCATTTAGCGACAACACCATTTGTCGCCAAAACATTTTCCGTAATTTTTTTTTTGTGATTAATTATTTATTAAATAAATATTAAGAATTAAAATAAACTTTTTTAAAAGGCGGGAAACCTTTGGTGACAACACCATTTGTTGCCAAAAGTAGAGAATATAAACACGTCAGTTTTGCTAGGCCACTTTCGGAGAGAGCCAGGTTGTCGTTAAAGGCAGCTTTGCAGGAAAAAAACAGCAACAACATTGCTGCAATTCCAGATTTTTTTGAAAAAAATCTACCAAAACCCAAATCAATAATACAAAATGCTTTCATTCATTCATTCATTCAAAACCGACCAATTACAAAACAAGATCCATACTAATAATTTCGCTAATATTCTTACGTAATTCAAATTACAAAAGAAGATCCACACATCATACTCACTAATACTACCATCATCACCAAACTCGCTACTCGTCATCATCAAACTCACTCACTACTACTACCTGCATGCCCACAAATCAGGAATACGGCCAGATATGTGAGTAAGTTCTTCTTGTCAATTAATAAATAATCAATACCAAATAAGCAAACATCACTGTATTAGAATCAGTGTTCTAAAAGGCGCGTCAAGGCGACGCCAAGGCGTGAGGCGTGGCTTTGGCGCCACGAAATGGACCAAGGCGTGAGGTCTAGGCGTCGTGTGAAAAGGCGTGAAATAAGGCGCGAAAAGGCGTGCAAAGGCGCGCCTTTTTGGTAAGGCGTGGCGCCATTTTTAGAAGCATTTAGGGGATTTATGAATTTGGGCTTGAATTTCAAGTATTTGGGTTATTTCTTTTTTGAGCCTCGTAATTTCAAAACTTAATTCCTACTTGGGCCTTGTATTTGGGCCTGGCTATTTGGGATTTGGGCTTTAGTATTTGAAATTGCTCTTATAAAATGATATAAAATTATAAGAGTAAATTGCAATTTTGGTCCCCGTGGTTTGGCCAAATTGCAGATTTGGTCCCCAACTTTTAGAAAGTGCACTAGACGTCCCAATTTTCAAGTTTTCGTTGCATTTTTGGTCCCTAACCAAAGTTAAATGACTAAAATACCCTTGTCTTCTTCTTTTTCTATTTCTTTTCAGAACTTAACACAATCAAAACTAATAAAAACCTACCACAATCAAAACCAATAAAAACAACAACCAAGAACCAAGAACAACAACAAAACTTAACACAAATCACAATCAAAACCCCCATTTTCAATCAAAGATCTTACACAGAAGCAAACCACAATCAAAACCTCAATTAACCACTCAATTCATAAGTATAATCAAATTAAACCAAGATCATACACATTTAACACCCAATAAACAAAACCTTTATTTCAATTTCACCAATTAACCCCAATTAGAAAAAGCCCCAATTCAATTTCTTCATACTTAAATGGTCGTGGCAGTGTTGTTTCTTGCGCCTGTCACCGAAGCCACCTGCCGGCGCCTATATTGTTTTTGTTTCCTGCCTCCTGCCTCCTGACGCCGCCTGACACACCACCCAGTGTAGATCGAAGATATTTACGTTGATAGATGGAGTTTGTGTTGGTGTTTGTGGAAAAAATATGTGGGTTGGATTGTGTTGATCAAACCGTTATGTGTTTTGATTGTGTTGTCAGTGGTGGTGGTGAGATGATGGATCTTGAAGAAGAGTTTTTGTGTTTTGTGTGTGTGTTTTTTAATGATTATATGGTAGTTTTTTTTATTTGTTTATATTGAAAGAAAAAAAAAA